>JAYMSZ010001000.1:0-16023 GCA_036897665.1 Pelargonium citronellum | reverse complement strand
CCCCATCGGGTTCGGGTGAAATTGCCATCCCTAGAGAAAAGGCCTAAAAAGATGGTGCACAATCGTGAGATGTCTCCATGGCTATGGCCAAGGCTCACTATGACGTCAGTAGGGCAAGACCCAGCCACAGCCACAGTCATGACTTGCAAGCCACGCCATGGCGAGGGCTGGATTTGGTGTATGCACTATGCACACCTCCAAGTTACTCAGCTATACCTTCTTTTGCATCTTAGTCATTTTGAAACAATTTGGTCAACATTGATTATTTTTTTTAAGCGGGAATTTTTGTTATATTTATTGTCCGCGGTACACTACAACTCTCCACACATCATACTTTTGAATCATTTATCGACATAGCGCCTTGTTGCTGTGGTTAGCTTCTATACTAAGCTAAAATTTTACCAATTGAGTGTGGGTCCCTACCTCTTAAGGAAGGAGGCAAAGTCCTACTCTTAGGACTAGAAGTTAAGTGAAGAATCCAAGAACTCAACTCCAATGTCCTAACTTCACTACATATAGAGACCTTGCTAATAGCCTAATTCAATTTATTGTCGCCTCGAACACCTTCGGCAACTGATTCACCCACAACTATCAATGAAGGTTGTTGAAATATAGCTCCAAAAAAGCGATGCCCTAACTAGTAAAATCTTCTTCAAAGTTGAACAATATAGTTTTGCGCCTGGTTAATTGGTAAGCATGTGTTGGGGCTCCCGGGCTAAAAAAATGTCTTGTTCATAAACTTCTAGACTCTACATTGCAACTGATCAATTGTTAAGTCCCGCTTTAGGATCTAAAAATGGTGACGTTGCATCATCTTGACCCATGTGACATCGTTCCATTGCAAGCACTCACTGATTAGATAATTAATCTAATCATGACCTTTGAGGGTAAGAAAGAATAAAAACTCTGTATAATTTAGGTGAAATTATTGTTGTTAATTTCAACGCTCATTGAGTGATCATGTCAAGTAAGTATTAATTAACAATTAGATGGCCTACTCTTGGCAACACATACACAAATCAACGACAGGAATTGCATGAAACAATATATTTTTCTTATTTTATACCTATCAAGCATGATCATCATAAGTGTACCATGAAGAAGCTACCAATTTTCCTTCGAACTCCAAAAATGCCCCTTACATATCAGTGAAATATATACTATAATCAATTAGATCAAAGGGCAAAAGGGTGTATTCATAATTTGATCACCTAACTTTGAACTTAATTAGTTTATTTTTCTTCACGGTAATATATTTGTCCAATTCATTGTGTTCTTGATGAATTCAAGGGTAGCTAGCCAGCTTAATTGGTTTCTTGTAAAATGTTGATCTGCTGAGAAAATCAAAGATATGAGAGCTTGAAAGCTCAACATTCATCAACCAATCATACTTCAATCTTCTTCTTCTTCCCATTTCTTCATATATATGTATGTGTGTACTTGTTTCATTTACTCTTCAAATCTCAGCTATGTTGAGTTAGGAGTGATCAAGAACACACCGTGTATTATATAGATGGCTTCTCTAGTTTTATTAATGGCGGCACTAATGAGGCGCGGGTATGCAGACGATGAGGATGTTCTGGCAATCACTCGCAATCAAGATCATTGCAAGAAAGTTATGAAATGGGAGAGTAGTGATGATGGTTTTGTTGCGGAGCATGGGAATTTTGGGAGCTCGTTGATCTTCTCGGCGCATCCTCCTGATTTTTACTCTTACTATTTCTACATTTGGAAAGAGGACAAGAAGAATCAGGATATGGAGGAGGCATGGAAAGTAGCTCAGCCTTTGGCTTAATTATTCTAGCTAATTACTACAAACTGATCTTTCAATTGTATTATATATATATAGATGCGTAATGATACATATCTAATACGTATATGGTATATATGTCGCATAAGATGTCTGCTATATTTGCTCAAATGTTTCAAATTTAAGTTAATAATATAGTAGTCTATCAAGATATATGTGATGGATATTCATGTTTCAGTTCCAATTCGATCAGTTCATCAACTTTAGCCCTATATATATACATATTGATGTTGTCCAGAAAAATCAGAACAATATAACGAAGGATAGCACGGGACGTGGCACCCAAGCGCCCCATCATCCCCAATTCCCGAAGCTTGTCTCGTGATTACAAAGCTTTTGTTCAAGACGTACGCCGCCTAGTCGTGACAATGTCCTCCATTGATTCACACTTGTCAACAACTAAGCACACATCGACATGAGAAAGATGTATTTTATGCATATATATATACTTCTTCCTTGATAAGAGAAAGAGATCTATTTTGTAAGATTATCTCCATCTATTTTATCCCTTTGTTAGAACAAAGTCTTTCATATTGAGGTATGATTCGGATTTTTCCGATTGAGATTCTTATTGTCACGTCTAAGACAATTTTTAAAGTACACACTTGAGTTTTTACTTAATGATGTTACCTTACACTGACATCAAGAATCCAGAAGCAAGGATTCAAGCTTCCAGATTCAATCCTAAAATTCTAGATTTATAATATTTACTTGACAATTATGTTAATTAACACATCATGATCAAAACGATATTACACTATGATGCGACGAGTCAAAACGTGCTCATAACATATGATGGTTTGGA
The DNA here is from genome assembly GCA_036897665.1 of Pelargonium citronellum. Classification (NCBI taxonomy): domain Eukaryota; kingdom Viridiplantae; phylum Streptophyta; class Magnoliopsida; order Geraniales; family Geraniaceae; genus Pelargonium; species Pelargonium citronellum. The sequence continues at coordinate 13,408 of JAYMSZ010001000.1, read as the reverse complement.
GTGGTCCTTTTAGCATAGTAGTTAAGTAAGGAATATGTTTGAAAAAAAAATAATTAAGGAATATATTTTTACTAGTCAATTATTTTCAATTCATGAATTTTACAACAACAAAAGCAGCTTGTTACTGCAATATGCAAATGGCAGAAACAGAAGAGATGTACTAATAAGATGGAGGACTAATGAGCCATGAATCTCCATCAACATAGTAAGTTCCGATAAACGGCAAAGCTTCTTCATCGGTAAGCATGCGCGCCCACGGCACTCTTGCGGTGGAGTTAGCCCCAGGTCCACTGCATTTGTATTCTCCATAGTACACTCTACTGTAATTACATATATATAAATTCATGATCACCACAATCAATTATAGATATATAGATCAACTAGGGAAATTTAAGGAAGCTGTGAATCACTCACAAGTCTCGGTTATGATGACCCCAATCGTTCCACCCTTGTGGATGCACAATCTTGTCCATGAAAGTGAAAGAGTAAACAACTCTTGAATAATCACCCCAAGCTCTTCCCAGGTACACCTCCGACTCTCCGCTCCCCGTTACCACGCAGTTTTTGAAAGAAAATCCGCTTTCTAATGACGAATTGCTCCGTTTTTGCGCGGTCAGTGACCTCACTTTTCTTCCTATTGAGTTCAGCTCGCACTTCTGCAACCCACAAATCACACAACATTGTGTATACAGATCTGTTAGAAGACCGAGTCAATTAGAATAGTTGTAGTCCTCATTTATATTTGAATATTATATTCCAAGCAGGTGACCTCGTAGAGTGATCTAGCGTGACCGAAAATGAAGTCCACGGAGCCTTGGATAAAGCAATTGTGGAAGTAGTGAAGGCCCTTGTGATCATAGAGAGTGTCCTGAGAACCGTAAAAGCTGCAATTGTAAAATGCAGCCTTTGTCCCGGATATCCTAAGCGCCGCTGCTTGCTCTCCCACTCTTCCAATCTCATGTGACGCTGTATTCTTAAAACGCCAAAAATCTAACTTAGGCATCAGAAGAGTTTCAGCTATATAAAGAGATGCGAAAGAAAAGAAAGAGGAAGCTCTTGAAGTGCGCATAAACTGTAAGCACTAGTGATTAATGCATGCTCAAAGATAATATATAAAAAAGATTAGAGCTATTAAATTACAAATTATAGGTAAACCTCAAACTTGATGTTGATGGCTACAAAATAGTTGGCTTCAACAGCAACAGTGGCACTCTGGAATGTCTTCAATGGCAACCCATCTTTTCCCACACCAGAAGCTGTGTCATTCCCAGTTATGGTTGGTGGATCATCCCAATCTCCAACAAGTGTCACAAAAGGCAATGTTCTTGGAATGCTAATCTTTTCCCTAAAACACAACACACAAATTACACACCAATACAAGAAACCAAATGTGCAGCATCTGCAATTTTAGTATATTCAATCAAGAAACCTATAAACTCCCGGCCTGATTTCAAGAATGGCTCTCCTCGTGTTACCGCGAGGAATGCTATCAATGGCAGCTGAGATTGTGGTGTAATTTGCAGAACCATCTTGACTCACAATGATTCTGTATCTGTTCCTCTCTGCTTCCCTCAGCTTCACATCAAGAACTTGAGTGTTGTTATTATGATTTTGTTGTTGCAAGCTAGTTCTGGTTATCGTCTTCTTCGCGTGGTTATGGAGGTTCCATGAGAGCCATCTGTTGAAGTCCTCACAGAGGATACGGTTGCAGAGACAGAGAAGAATGAGAAAAAAAATGGTTGTTTTTGAAGAAGAAGCCATGGGAGGAGATGGTGGTGGCAACAGCACAAGAGCATGTGTGATTTATATAATGAGAGAATTAATGGGTATTGATAATGACATTCTCTTTTTACGGGCTCATTTTTCTGCTCTTCTCAGTTGTTAAATTAATATGTGATCTTCTCATTTTGGTTAGCCTAATTATGTGATGATCAAGGCTATTATGGGTTTAAAATTTTAAATAATGGTTCATGGTGAACACTATTCTATATGTAACGAGAAGTGGGGACTACACATAAGCTCCAAGTTCCAAATGTGATAAAGTCATGAACTGAAAGGTATATGAGTGATGAGAATACTCTGTATTGGATGTAAAGCCACTGAGAAAAGGCCAATCCTGTTTCTGTCCAATATGATTTATATATTTTTTTTCTTTAAAAAATAAAAGAGTTACTTATGAATTAGTAATAACATTTTCATAATAAGTTAGTATTTCATGAGTTTGTTATGACGCTTGCTTACGAGGATACGAGAAGAAATGTGCAGCTAACTTTTGCTTTAATCTTTTTCAAAATGAAAATTAAGCCTATTGGTTTGAAATGAAGAGAGTATATGTTGGTGAAAAGTGTGGTATATATGTATGTATATATAGCTGTACTCCAATTTCAGTTGATATCAATTCAAAATTCTGTTAAGGTTTTGGAATTGTGATTGTGATTGTAGTTGTGGGGTAGCTTAGCTTAGAATTAGAGAGAGTAATGTGTGTATATGATGTGTATGAATGTGAGTGAAGCTGTGAGCAACCAGTGAGCATTAAGCAGACCAGTTAGATAGTGGCATGATCCTTATAGTGGAGTCCAGGATATATATGTAGTGTCTATTCTATGGTCATTCATCTTCCACATTTATATGTTTTCTACATTACAAACATGTAGTCCCAAATATCACACTCCCAACATTTCTTTTTTCTTTACTAAGTGAGCTGATGCGTCCGGATCACTCTTCTGATTCAAGATCGTGATTTAGTGTACGTATATATTTTCGATGAAACATGATAAATTGAGACGGTCTTTTATAAATATGTATTACACGTCAATTGGCGCACACTAGATGAGTGGGTCTATATTGAGTGCTCACGCTCAATATTTAATATTTTAGTGGGGGCAACTGCCCCTATAGTCTACAAGATAGATCCGTCCATAAGTTACTGCTATTCTATTTTATTTCCACGATGAAAGTGAATTTCAATGCAACATACTATTGTTCACTTAAATCGTGTGTTCTTTTCTCAGTTTTCTGTAAATCAACATTTTATATCTCCAATCACCGCCGAACAAACATGAAGAAATGGTTTATACACCGGTCGTGATGAAAAACAGTGCATCACTATATTCTAATGGAAGAGATTGTCCAGCCCAATCGGAGCCACAGTTCCCAAATTTGGGCTCACTAGTCTTATGGGCTTCCAAAATACTAGGCCCACATAACTACCGGCGGCTCGAATTCAACGTCATTTTTATGAACTAAATTAAAAAGATAAAAAAAAAAACATTTATTTGATTGTAGTGTTTTGTTGAAGCCATTTTCGGAGCAGAAAAAAGTAAAAGCAGTGTCTCATAAGTCAAACCATACCAATAGTTGAAATGGGGTCAACGTCCTCTGTCTTCTCAAACTTGATATTTTGTAAACTAATTATCAAGTAGAATTTTTTTAATGTTTCCATATTTTTCCAAGTCTTTTACATACATAATTGGCTTGAAAAATAAGTTGTATGAATTAATTGAAGATGAAGACGACGAAGACTGGTGTTTCATGTTTGCATGACTAATCAATTGGAACGCAAGAAGGTGCCTCCTAAATTCTTTGCACTTAACTTACTAATATCGCTATCAAATATTATCACAAGATTGCATATTACATTACAAATCATTCATCATGACCATGTCATGTTAACATAAAAACTAATTATTGCATTATCACCAATGCTATGTGATCTAAGCGTTTAAGCGCTTCACTATTTATTGTTAAGATTTTGGATACGAGCTTTACCAGCAATTATATGTATTTAAAAATTAATTTAATGTGATATTGTGATGGTTTAAGCAAATCGGGGGCCCATGATTTAGCTAGGTTGTCGATTTTTTTGTCTAGCATAGTAGGGTAGGTGTGTTCGTTCGTCTGCGCTGATCTTATCTTTATTACATGATGATTTAACCGGCATACGATTTTTCGTTTGAGCTAAATTTTTTTTAATGATTTTGACTTTTTATTTGTCACACTTAAAACAAACATTTTTTAATGAGAATTCAAGTTGTGACTAAACCTAAGAGAAATAGTTTTATCCCTTGAACTTGCCCACCACATAGCTCTTTCTAAGAAAAAAACATTAAGTTAATGTTACATGTCAACAATATTATTACCACATTATTTTTTCATTTACTTTTTTTCTTCACAAAGTCGGAGTCAAATAACCTGGGCTTCTTACATATTAATTACTATAGTCTAATCACTTAATTATATTATATAGTCAAAGTCTAGAACTCCAACTCCAACAAAACACAAGAAGAAAATGCATTATTATACATGTCTTATTTCTTCCTTGGCCTAATTAATTTCAACTATGCATGAACATTCTTAATTAAATGAATGTAAATCTTCTTAACATTTTCATGCAATAAAACAATTATATATGAACAAGGTTAATGGTACACTTCACAAATGCTCTATCCGTTTTAAAATAAATATTTTAAATTGGCAAGAATGTTAGACCATAAAGAAGCTATTATATCTCATTTAAGTTGGGTCAGCCTTTTTCTCGAGTTCCATACTTTGGGACTTTATGTTCATAATGATGTCATGCTTGCTTTTAGGACTCCGGAGAAACAAATCTTGATCGAACCCATATTTGCCCAATGGATACAATCTGCTCATGGTAAAACCTCATACGGGTTCGACGTACTTTTATCTTCACTGAATAGCCCAACTTTCATTGCTGGTCGCCTTTTTTTTCTTCTTATTTTTCCTGTATTTTTGTATCATATATCTTTTTTTGTACAAAGTGATGTGACAGTTTATGTGACAAAAAAATATATATCAATTTTGTAGTTTAATATTAAGTTTAAACAAATAATAATCTAACATATATGGTATCACTATCTTGCCATAAATTTTTTGCTTGGAGCGCCTGATTTTTAAGACATAATGTAACTGACGTATTTTCATTCGTCTAAATCATCATTAAGAATATGTAATGTGTTATCTTTAAAAAAATTGACATATTTTTATACAATATTTTAGGCATATAACATTACTAAATATTATAACATGAATTAGACATAAATGTGAAGTGGAAGTACTAAAAATGATAGGGGAGATCCAACATTTGGAATGTAGTAATTTAAAAATGATGTCTGAAATATGGGATTATATCGTTGACTATGAAATGCGCGTCAACCGGAAGGGAAGGGCCTGTTTGGTTTCAACTAAATTCAATGGTTGCGGCAGTTAGTGCTTCACTTGCGGATCCAAATTACAATCCTACCATGCACCTCATCCGGACGCACCCTTTTTGGTCAATGCTAGCCTGTTGACTCTTTTAACACGTTTTTTTCCTACTTAAATTATTGTTTCTTATTTAATATGTTATCTTAAACATTTTACAATTGGCACTAGAAACCATTACTTCAGAACTCAAACTCATACGTTTTTTAATATGTGTCATGGAAGTTTGAACAATCTACAATAGAATTATATCATTTTTTTTAAGTTAAAATTTATAGGTGTGTGTTTATTTTATTAGACATTTCATAAAAATGGAATAAATTTAACTATTTTCCGTGGGAATAATGATTTATTTTATGTGAGTCATTCAATTTAACTTAATTTATTCAAAAAAATATGCACTCGAATAAGTACTTTTAGCACTCAAAAGACGATCAAGATCAGTCACAAATGAACCTGTTGGAAGAAGAAATATATAATTAGTTGATGAGGCAGCAACAACACAGGAGTTCTAGGAGGACATGATCGGCCTGCAGATATGACTGACATCTAAGACCTCACATGCATAGAGAATTTAAAGATTAAACTCATCAACATAAAATGGGGGCGCACCGCACAAAGGACAAAATTAAGCTGTGGGGCAGCCGTAATAGTGGAGTAATACTGCTATAAGTTGCCAAACACAAGCATTAAAGAATATGATGCAAACGATATGTTTAGCTTTTGTTTTATCATTTATTTATGTGATAATAATTTAATTTATTTGATGTGTAAGAGCTTTTAAAAGTCAACCACTGTTACTGAATAAAGCTTTTAGTATACGATTCAATTACTCAACAACAAAAAATCTTCACTATTGAAATAACATCTGTGTAAAATCACATGAATCTAATTTGATACACCTAGTGTACGATTGTTATTTGTACACGTGACAAAATGGGAGGCTGCAATAGCTAAGCTAAAGCTAGTAAAACAAAATAAAGAGGTGGAACCATCCTTTGGAAAAAAAAAGAAAGCTGGAACCAAAACAACAAATTGTGGAAGCGTCACGTAACCAAACTCGTAACCATCTCAATCAATCATAAAGCTGTTGCTGCAAGAACCAAAAGTTCTCTTCATTCCACACAATGTTGTCTTCCATTGCTTCCCAATCCAACATTCCTTGGCCAAAATAATTATCCTCCGCCGAGTTACTGAAACTTCCACTAACAACATTGTTATTGCAACACTCTGTCAGGTCCGAAACAGGGGACACTTGAGTGTCCCACGACGCCGAGTCCGATGAATTATTGTTGTCGCATGTTTCACGGGTCATGTTTGTGTTCGTGTTCGTGTTGTTGACGGTATTATTTGCAGCTGCAGCTTGAATTCTCTCCTCCAAACGGGGCATCCAAACGAACCGCATGGTGTCCCTGAATTGCTTGCTGTTGATGTCACATTTCAGCTGCTTCGCCTGCTTTTGCACCCTCGTTCTCCAGTAGTTCTTGATCTCGTTATCCGTCCTCCCCGGCAATTCTTGCGCTATTTTCGACCACCTATTCAAAATTCACCAAGAACCCAATTAAGTACTTACTATAAATACAAGTAGTCAAAATTAAGGTTTGAGGTTCGAGCCTCCTATTACCTGTTGCCCCAGCGGGAATGAAGCTGAAGGATCAAGAGCTGTTCTTGGAGGGTGATGTTTCCGCGACGAACGTCCGGGCGCAAGTAATTTAACCATCTCAGCCGGCAACTTTTCCCGGTGCGCCTCAGGCCGGCGCTGCGAGCCAGGGTGTTCCAGTGACCCTCTCCATGGATGCTGATGTAATTGGCTAACATCGAGTCCTCTTCGTCGGTCCACGGACCTTTCCGGACTTGCTGGTCGTCGACGTCCAAAACCATGCGGTTCTTGTGATCCGAACCATCATCGTAACCATAATTAGCAGAAGCTGCCATATTGTATAATATTTGGGGGCTTGAGTTTTTGGAGGTTGATGAAGCTGGTATTTATGAGAGCATATGTTAGATGAGATTTGATTTGGGTTTTATAGATGGATGAGATTGAGAGTGTCTGTGTTATTCGGTCATTACGCGATTGGACTGACCATAAAGTTACAAACTATAGATTAAAATAAAAAGGAATTAATTAAGGTTGAATATATATTATTATATGTTTTGGTTTGGTTTTTGTGTGGAAGATTGTTTGACTACTTCACTTGTGTCTTCACACGCGCAATTTCTACTGCAACTTGCTACTTTAAAATTCATTTCAACACAAAACGAAAAACACAAGTAAGTACTTAATATATTACTAATACTTAATTCAGTAAATAAATAATGGAACAAAAGATCATATAGTATTTGTTTGTGGAGTTGAGGTTTTCTGAAAGACGTTGTCGTGTTGTTATCACTTAAATGCTCGTTTTTCCTACGTGGCAAGTCAACACCGACCACTAGCTACTAATACTGCTTATTAAGATTTATTTAATCTTCTAAAAACACCCTTAATTAATGTAGTACTAATCCATGTTATGTTGGCCAAACTAAGGCATGAGATCCAGCAACTGTGTAAACACTTTCACGATTCTCCATTTCGTCACGTGACAAATATATATTTTCAGTGCTTGTCAATCCTTAATCCTCATTAGTAAGTTATTTAATTCTTAATTAATTATACAATAATAATAACCTCAGTAAATATTATACACATTACCAATCTTAGTTAGTTTTTATGTAATGAGTTTTGGTCAGATAAAGCAGACAGTTACTTGTACTGTGCCTCAAATTGAATGACAAGAGAAAGTCAAAACATATGATTTACATTTTCATGGTCAGCTCCTTACAATTCAGTTTTTGAAATTCACTCCATTTTTTCTTTCCAGCCACTGACAGAGCCAAGAAAGACTTGTTCAGAAAATTAAAATTCTACTTGTTACTAACCACTTATTAACTTTGACCCGGTTTTTCAACTCTACGGGTCGCCCACTATATGATCAGTATTATCTGGAAGGAAAAAACAAGGATTATTGACAATTAATTACTACATGATTTGCTTCTTTGATATGGGTCAAGATACATTACAAAAGTTGTCGTCTTGTTCACGTATTATTAAAGTATGTTTTTATAAGTATTTTAAATTTATGTCTTGTGAGCTTCTTAGATCTTATGAGAAAACGTCGTTTGCTCAAAGTAGCACATTGTTAAAAAAAATTGAATTAAGCGTGAGAGAGAGTAAAAATCTCAACTAGAAAGCACAAAAGCTATAGAGAATTCTAGAGAGAGAAAATCTCGAGTGTAACTTATGGTTCATCTCCTCTTATCAAGAAGAGAGTATTTATACTTACAAACCATATTCGTCACGATCTTCGTGGGTTGATTGTTTATGACGTGGGTCCACTTTTAGGTGCCCATTTGGGTACTAGATTTCTAGCGCCTCCCCATGGCGTGTCTTGCATGGCTACCAAGTGAGCTTGAGCAATGCGGAGTGGAGTGAATGCTTATTACGATAGTGTCTTGTTAAAGTTCAAAGTCTTGGTAGTGACCCGATTAGACGAGAAGTCTTGAAAGTAACGGGAAGGCTATAAGTTTTGGAGGTGACTCAACTTTGTAATGGTTTCAAAATCAGTTTTTTTTTTTTTTTTTTTTGCAAACTCAAAGTATTGTTTATGGTCATGTGGCTTCATTTCATAATCAATAGTTACTACACCTAACAAATTAAAGGAGATGTAGTTTGATTCTGATTAACTTAATTATAAATAGTAGGGGCATTAAAATTTTGATTCCTCAGGAAATTAAGTGCGCATGCACCTGAAATTGGAATATAAATTTAAGATTACTCTTCCAACAAAGAAATTAATTTTGCAAATCAGAATAAAGAGCTTGGTCTAGCTCTAGCTTTAATTATGATTGGTCAAATATGGAAGTGGCATTGGTTGTGGTATGTTATTCTACTCCCTAATGGGAGACTAACATTAGAATCAACAAAGCCTGCCTTTCCCAAGAATTATTCACACGTCACCTCTCCTCAAAATAATGATGCATTATAACCTTTTTCTTTTCCGGAATAATCTACACATGTCATTCTCATTCGTTTTACGGTCTGAGACAATTTTTGCTCGATCTAATCTTTGTGTCGCAGACCAAGCGTTGCTCTAAAATCCCGTATCCGGAGAGAGGGATCAGACTTTATCTATGAACGTCAAACATGATAAACACACATTCAACCACCCACAAGTCGTATAGGGGAGACTCATTCTTTTGCGACGTGACATTAGTCACATCATAAATATGTTTAATTAGTTAGAACTTATAATTATTTCTACAATTTCAGTTGATGTTGTCAATTGAGACTTACATTACTAAAATGTCAATCTTATTACTAGAGTTTTACTTATACGGTTATATTTAATATTTGTATATTTATCTTTGTGAGATTTATTTCACCATTACGTACACATACCCGCTTCAACATTTACTATATTAGTTGCATACATCATAAAAAGATGTATAATGGGAACCCCAGGGACGGATCCAGAAATATAAATGAGTGGGGTCACTTTATAACAATATTTTAATTTATTCTTCAATTCAAATTGTTACATCTTGATGTCTTTAATATTTTGTTACATCAAGATGTCTTTAAATATATATTTTTTTTACGGGAAACTCATGTTTCATTAATAGAAAAGAAAAATCAATACAAAGAGATAAAATGCAACCAATACTAATCCTAACCGAATTTAAACTAAGCATCAAATTAAAGAAACATAAAACAAAGGCATAAACAAAATAAGACCAAACTCCCAAATTCCACACCATCAAACCCAAAAACTTGTACTATTTCGTATTGAATACTTGAATATAACCCAAATCAGGGGCACTGGATAAACCCTCACCTGGATAAACCCTCCCCACAATTTGTAAGTAACAAAATATTATAAAATACATGTTACAAAAATCGTAGTTAAATACTAGTTTATAGAAAAAATATTATATATGAACTCAACTTTTTTTTTTTTGAGATGAACTCAACTTTTTTTTATATAACACATATTTTGTATAAAAAAAATACAATCTAAGTTCAAAATACCAAAATTAAATGACTATTTATATATAAATTTCTTCCAATTCAAAAAGATCAGAAGTACTAATAAAATTATCAGTTTCAGGTCAAAAAAAAAATAAAATTATCAGTTTTGAATATAGGAAATAATTGCTTGGGAAAATATTATGTTGATTATTATTTAAAAAGGTAAACCGGAAATGTGGGATAGTATAAGTTTATAATACATTATAATTAGTTGAATTTTTCATTTTCACTATAAAAAAATAATAAACTGAAAATAAATTAGTAGATAGAGCACTCAAAGACTCATAGTTCAACTGCTCATGCAGATAACTAAACAACTTTCTGTAATACTTAAAAAAAACAAGCCATTTGAGTTTTTAAATAATATTACTGGGGGCACTCTCTAATTCATATGGGGTCACTGCACTAAACTAATGGGAAAATAATTTTTAATGTAATAAATTCTTCTTGTAATTTTAATTTTGGATTATACTTAGTGGGGTCACTTGACCCCACAATGTGCAATGTACCTCCGCCAATGGTAAGGGTTGAGCTCCTGTGGAAAATAAGCCCCCACAGGAGTTATGCAGAAGTTTTTGAGTGAAATGTCTGTTGCTTGATTTTTTGGCGAACAAGATTTTTCATGTGGATTGCCTCTATATATATCCTACATAGCTGATCCAAAAAGAGGCTGCAGGAGCTCTTTTGGCGTTCCCGAACAAGCCCTTAATGCTATATATATATTTCTATGTGCCTAAAGCACACATTTCTAAATTTACAAATTTTTCATTTTAAAACTCAATCTTTTTCTTGAGTTAATATGATTGAGAAAGGCAGGAAGCATTTGACTTCAAATTTGACCAACCAAATGCTTGAAATGTCATTTTAGTAACAGAAAGTTAAATGTCATTGTACGGACAACTTATCATATATGAATTTTGATTTTACTTAATTTGCAGTTAACTCAAGTAGTATACATCAATATCAGGCACAATAAATTTGAAATTTAACTACTTTGGTTTTTATTATACATAAATAATTGCAGTAATTTAAAGGAGATTAGGACTCACAAATTGTCTTCTTAAGACAATTATATGTAAACATCAACTTGTATGTACATGTGCGTGTACCAAAGACATATAATATTGAATTCATGTAACTTGCAAAGCTTTAGAAATTGAATAATACACTTATATAGTCGTACACGCAAACATGCTATATAAACACATTAAATATACAATATATTCCCATCGATGGAACAAAATGGGATGTTTGTACTGTAATATTAATAATTCAGGCCTAACTATTCCTAACTGGGCAGCTTAAAAATCAAAATGTAGATGATAATGTATCATCAATAAGTTGATTAAATTCAATATGAAATGAAACCATCACATTTCCATGTTTGGCTGAAAGAATAATATATACACCTAAATCACAGTTGCTTTAACCAGATTAAAACAAAGCTACATGTCTTTCGACTGTGACTGTATGAATTTGAAACGTGAACTAACTTTGTTTCTTTCTGCATTAACTCAATTAGGCTACCAAACATTAACATACCACCAAATTAATTAAGAATGCCTAAGTTCAAAGACATATCCTCTATTCATTAGCGCCAACTTGTTATACATTTCACGCCTATTTCGTATCAACGTTGTACTTATCAATTAATGTCAAATTATTATATATAAGCTAATTGATAAAATTAACTACGAAAATTCAAAGAAAAAAATGTCTATTTCGTTAAGTTAATGAATTCTTATCATGTTGACAAATGTCGGGATAGTAATTTTAGGGGTTTGGGTACAAAAAATTCAAGGATTCTGTAAAAAAATCTCAAACAGAAACGAAGAACAAGATGATAAACATGATAAATGAAAGTTCAGTCATCTCGACCATTACTTGATATGGATGGATGAAGCCCGAACTAGTTTGATGTCAATAAAGTATCAGACGATTTCACTATCAATAGGGTGGTACATACGAAAGTGATGAAGTATCGGACATTGTGCAAAGGACTTGGCATCAGCCTTCTCGAAGCCACCTTAATACAAGGCACTTCTCCTGTTGGGCCAACTCATAGCATTGTGGGTGATGGGGTTGCCGAATAGGGAATTGACAAGAGCATATGGTCGAGTCTGAGAAGCTTGATCAGGTTGTTCAACACTTCAACCTCTATAGATTAGAGGGATATATCAACGTCTACAAGTTGATTAAGCAATCTGATACTAATGAGTCTCAAGTGATGTGGAAGAGATGGTCATCTAAGAGCAAAACGAGATCCATATAATGTTTGAGAGTGACATACTACAAGATATTCAAGCGATTCAAACTAAATGAGAGGTTTTTATAGTGTTGCGGGTATTGTGATTTTTGTATATAAACAGTCAGTTAATTTGTTTTAGCAGTTATATTATTTTTTTTTACTCAAACATATGCATATAGAATGACTCATATGTAATTTTTGTCACATGAAGTTGAAGAAAATTATAAGCCAATTGAGAAATTAAACAATTTGAATAAAATATTTATTGACCTTAGGGGGTGATGGGATGGGGACAAAAGAGATGGACCACAGATATACAATATATGTAGTGAATATGGTTGATTGATTAGTCGGAATCAAGAAACCAGCTACAGCACAAAATGGAGTTGGAAACAAAGGACATCGAAGGTGGCACCTAATTTAGGAAATCTTTTGAGATTTTATGTCACCGATGTGAAAGGAACAACAGCACAAACCCCACCTAGCTCCACTTCCACTACCACCACTTCCCATATTCCTATTCCTAGCCTGACCAAACCAAACCAGACCAAACGAAACCAAACGAGACCACTCATTACTTTACTGTGCACCTTCATCATCGTCCTCCTCAACAACACATCTGAGGATGGGATTCATTTGTTTTAACTTTACCCCAAATACCAAAACCAAACATTGCTATTGCTCCTCCTATTCCTATATATTGAGCAATTAATTCATTCATGTCCTTCACTTCGCGACACTTTCTCTTTTCTTCTATTGTTTTCTTCCGATTTCACACCTCTCTCGGGTCTACAAAAAGACCACCTCCCCTTGTTTCCTGCAGTTTCGTCTTCTTATTCGTCTTTAACGATTTTATGCACCACAGATCCTCT
>JAYMSZ010000999.1:0-16033 GCA_036897665.1 Pelargonium citronellum | reverse complement strand
CCCTAGAGTGTGACGCAATGGTCAAGACACACATCTACACGTAGGAGATCGTGAGTTCAAATCTCATTTCGTCGGGTGGAATGAAATTTGAGGTTAAAAGAGAAGAGCTACCCTAAAAATATTGGAAACAAAATATTTTTGCTAAAAAAATCAAATCATATGAATTAATTGAATCTAAAATTCCAAAAATAATAATATAATTAGGTTTTCTTGTGGGTCCCACGAGAAGGATCAATGATGTGGCAAGTAAGTGGCGCCAGGCTGGCATTTCCCCCACGCCAGCTCGAACACATGATCCCCAAACATTTATACCCCACGGGACCCACCTCCGATTCCACAATAGCCCTCCAAAGTCCCCACTATTTACAGAAATGCCCCTCCCTCGCCGCTCTGTTTTTTTTGTTTCATCTGATTGATTGATTTTTGTCGTGTCGGCGTGAATGTTCGCCATTTTCAATCACACACCTCCTTAGGGTATTTATATATATAGTTTACACAAAATAATGGCAAAAATTTAAGATCTTCCAATATTTTATATCAATTTTACTGCGATTTTTTTTTAATATTTTTTTTGAATTATTATTATTATTATTTTATTGATTTCTGTATGTACAGAGGAGGAGAGAAGAGCTGGCTGGGCTGGCCCTTTTCTTTTGTAAGCTGTCGTTTACTCTTACCACCCCTTTGTTTTCTTTTGTAAGCTGTCGTTTTCTCGCTTCTCTTATTCTCCTCCAATTTTCATATACTGTTGTTCAATTTTTTTTTTTCTCTTACTTGGTCTCTGGACTTTGCTTCTGTGTCTGTGTGGGTGTGTTTGTTTTTCTTTTCTTTTTTTTGAATCTGGTTGGCTTTTGGAGAAGAAATTAAGAGACCCATATGAGCTATGAAGAGGCTAGTAAGTATGTTTTTTTTTTTTTTTTTTTTTTTTTTTTGTGTTTTTTGAGGTTTTTCTCATCTGGGTATTTGCAATTTTGTGTTTTTTGAAGTGGGTGGTTTTTGTTTTTAATGATTGAGGTTAGTGGTGTTTGGAGTGTTTTGGGTTTATGGGTTATGTTTTTTGATCAATTGGTGTTTGTGTTTTTGCTTGTTCATGAGAGTGTGCAAATCATGTATGTTTGGTTTTTATTATTTTTTTTGTTTTGTGTTGTTAGGATTCATTGGAATTATCCAATTGCTTTCATTTTGTAGTTCAATTTTGCTTAATGTGCATTCAAGTTTTGTTCACTTTGATGTTTTTTTTGTTTGTCTGTTTAGGCTAATTGCATCTTGGTGTATCTATTTTGTTAGAGTGTTCTAATTCTGTATTGATATGTAGTTATGTGTGAATAGTGTAAAGATAATGATTTATTGAAATCTACCACATTGCTAAGAATTTTTTTACTTCGTGTTGTTCTCATTCTTCTCCTATTGGAGACCAGTTGATTGATTTGATTTTATAGTTTGTTATGTTCTCTTACAATTTCCTTTTGTTCTATTCTTTTTCAGGTGATTTTGCTTTTGCTTATAGAATTTAGTCATGCCGTTGAGCATAATGGCGAAGCAACGGCAGGTCAAGGATTGTGTGAACATAGGACTTTCAAAAAGAGACCACATAGCGTCTCCATTTTGGAGTTTGGAGCGGTTGGAGATGGCAAGACGTTGAACACAGTCGCACTCCAAAATGCTGTTTTCTATGCCAAGTCCTTCGCAGACAAGGGCGGAGCTCAGCTTTATGTTCCTCCTGGTAGGTGGCTTACGGGAAGCTTCAACCTCACCAGCCACCTCACGCTCTTCCTTGCAAATGGTGCTACCATTATTGGATTGGAGGTACATGTTCGGATTCATCTTTTCAATCCTTGTCAATCTCATAACTGCATATGGTTCACTGTAAAGTTAGTGTCTGTTGGAAAAAAAAGGAAATTCATAGTGTACCTTTAATGTGGAACGTTAGGGAACTGGGAACGTGGAACGGTAGGGGTAGGGTTCTCTGGAACACAAAATATATATCCAAAATGTGGAACAATTTGTTTCATATATATGTAGTGTAGAAACCAAAGTATATTCAAAATATATATACTAGGTTCACCTTGAAGTTAAGGTAGGAAATCCATAGTTACATGAATCGTGGAACGCTAAAAACTAGATCTTGGAATGTTAGGTTCCAGGAATGTGTAGCAGTAGGGGTAGGCTTCTCTAGAATGGATATATTTTATCCGGAAAGTGGAACATTTTTTCATAAATGTAGAATAGAAACCAAAGCATGTTAAGCATTTACGTACTAGATTTACATGTAGGTTTATGAAATTTGTACCTTTATTTACTATTATTATTGTTATTTGTTTAATATAATTGTATAGCACTTGGATGAAACATCCGTTCTGGAACGCGAATCGCTACTTAAGTAGCGATTTTTGGTAACTATTGAAATCTCTAAAAGCTTATTTAGATCTCATTCAATAAACTTCTCGGCCTGCTATTTTAACTTCTCTTTTATGGATATAGCTTTTCTACTCCATCCGATTTCTTAAAGCTAGATAATGATCATTACATCACTGGTTGGTGATTTAGCCTTCAAATATATCTACATCAAATGTTTTATTGGTTGTTGAGAATATTATATGATGCCTAGGATTTCGAAATGCAGGACTTTTCTCGTTGGGAAATAGAGGACCCGCTGCCCTCTTATGGCCGAGGGATTGAAGCGCCAAGAGGAAGATATCGCAGCTTGATTAATGGACATGATTTAACTGATGTCGTGATTACAGGCACGACCTACATATTTTCAATATCTCGACTTCATATTCTTTATCATCACTAAAAGTTTCAAGTATCTCATAAAACTCGCTTTTGTTCAAATAAAATTTCAGGCAATAATGGAACTATTGATGGTCAAGGCTCTGTCTGGTGGGAGGCGTTTATTTCTCGTTCCTTAAATTACAGCCGACCACATCTTGTTGAATTTGTTTCTTCTAATGATATTGTCATATCGAATATAACGTTCTTGAACTCCCCTGCATGGGATATTCATCCAGTATATTGCAGGTATTGTTTCCTCGATTAAGTTCTCTGAAGTAATTTCGTTTTTGCATTGCACTTGATGTGTTATAGACTTATAGATAATAATATTTACATTTAATGCAATATTTGCAGTAATGTGCAAATTCAGAACATAACAGCTCATTCACCACCTGATTCTCCTCTTACTAGCGGCATTGTCCCAGGTTCGTTTAAAAAAATTTCTATTCTAGATGATCTTTTTTTATGACAATATATACACAAACACGGTGTAATAGGCCAAAAACACGTCTACTCCACACTATACAGTTTACAGTAACTGTGTAATTTGTTAAATTTGACAATAGAAATTCACTGTTCTTCCTCACATGCTAGTTACATGACCCATATTATTTTTCAGTACACAAATTTGAAGGGGGTTTAAATAGTTATATTAATGAAAATTTGATTTTGTTCCATATATGAGTCGCGTGACTAGAACGTAAAAAAATGAGAATGAAAGTTGTGTTGGATTTTGATTAATTACGCAATTATTGGGTTCGCTAGTTGCTGCAAACAATGGGCAGTCGTGGTTTTGACCCTTAGCACAATGTATATAATATATATGTGTAATTACCCTCTTCTCATGCCTTGTAATTGCCGATATGAGTCATATGACTGACTGCATTGTAGATTTACGATTATGATGTCCTTAAACTATCTACCTAACCAATTTGATATCATTCAATGATCTTGCCAATTGCCATAGCTTTTGATTACTTTCTTTGTCGCATATGATTGCACTAAATTTTACTTGGGTGATTCAAGTTGCGAAGAAACTGTGTTTTTTCAGATTCTTCGGAGGATATTTGCATTGAGAATAGCGACATTAGCAAGGGTCACGATGCAATAGTTCTCAAAAGCGGTTGGGACGAGTACGGAATCGCCTATGGTAGACCAACAACAAATGTTGAGATAAGGGACGTTAAGCTTCAGTCCTTTTCAGGCTCCGGATTGGCAATAGGAAGTGAGATGTCTGGAGGAATTTTCAACATCATTGCAAAGAATGTTCACGTGCACGACTCGTTGATCGGGATTGAACTCAAAACAACCAAAGGAAGAGGTGGCTATATCGAAGACATTGTTATATCAAACGTGAAAATGGAAAACGTTTACTTGGCGTTCGAGGCAAATGGTCACTACGGGTCTCATCCGCACGAAAGTTTTGATCCCAATGTACTCCCAAAAGTTAGTGGCATCACGTTCAAGGATGTGTTGGGAGAAAACATAACTTTTGCTGGGAAATTCTCGGGAATTAATGAATTGCCTTTCACAGCTATATGTCTATCGAATATTACCTTATCTGTCACATCCGAGCCTTCCACTTCGTGGGAATGCTCAAATGTTGATGGTATCTCCGAGGATGTGATTCCCGAACCATGTCCCGACCTCAGGACCTCATTCCTTAGCTTCTCCTCTAGCGCCTTTCTTATGAACCCGAGTAGTCAGGCCGCGCATACTATGAGGTAATTAATTACCTCCCGAAACTATCATTCTTTGTTTCATTCTTTCTAAGAAACAAATACCGTCTTGCATTTTTACATCTTGAATTCAATAGTCATTACCATTTCCCAATAAGATTGAGGTCTAGGATTCTTCGTTCTTTTTCATTGATTCTCCAAACATTTCTACTTTTGTGTCGAAATTATTAGTTTCTAGTGTACATAGAGTCTTTAGTCTCTTTTGTCATTCAAGTTTTAAGGAAATTTTTGGATGTGCAGTACTTGTAAAGATACTCATTGCTTAAATGTTTCATTGTTCTCTTGCAAATGTTTCAAATTTTTTGAACGTTGATTGCTTTCTTGATTGTTGATTGGTATGCAAGCAATGACAGAGTGATTAACAAACATCATAATTTAGTACTATGGCATAACTTTACACTACACATCAATTGTAACTTTCAAAACTTGTCCCTCTCATGATTCACCTCCAAAGAACCTATTATTGCAATGGTTGGTTCGGGTTGGGTTGTTCTTATCATGCTTAATAAAAGGCGGCACAGTGCACGATGCTCATGCAGACATTTTCTCCTTATTCATATTCACTCAATGCACGATATTAATTGCACAATGTTGAGACACTTTATGGCCTATGAGAAACATTGTTAGACATAAATACATTCGTTTATTTACCTGATTTACTTAGGCTCGCATTGTCGGGTATTTCTTGACCTATGGCTAGTTTTTTTTTATCAACAACGGAAGAAGTAACAATATTTCTCACTCCTTTTAACCTCCCCCACACAAATCCTACCTTATACCGTCGACAAAAAGGCTCGAACTTGAGACCTCAGAGAAAATCCAAAGTGGTATTAATCACTTGGCCCAACATGACCTAACGGTGTAGAAATCATAAACTGAAGCTGACAATTTGAGTTTCAAGTCGAAAAATACTTCCATCAAACCCAACACGTAAAATGGGGTATCTAAGTAGGTTTGCACGGCCTGAGATCAACCAAGTCTATTTTATGTCACTCGAGCATGTAAATTGAAATTTGAGTGCTGCAAATTCAAGTTCAAATTGTCAATTGCATACCAATTTAGAGTATATCTATTTGGATGGACTTGGGCTCTTCCTAAGATTGGGCAGTGTCTAATAGTTTTAAGTAAAAAATTATGGGCCTCATGCTTGGGCTCAAGGCCACCCTATTATCAATTAGTAGTAAATCATAATACAAACATGATTCATGAGAAAATTGATTCTTATTACTACATATTTACACTTGTTCCAAAATTTAGGATATATAAGTAGGTTCAAAAGCTAAGGTTAGAGTAACATTATTGAAAAATTGTCACTCCCATTCTTTTTGTAGAGCTTTGAGTAGGAGGATCCAAATCTGCAAAACCCATGCTTATTTTTTCATCTTCAGTCAATATTCCCATAAGCATCCCTTGAAGCTCCTCAAAACTATTACCTCCCTGAAATAAAACAATTCACTATCAAATTGAATCCGAACTAACAATTCGAGTTTCAAGTTAGCTTGTAGAAACCATAACCTACAACTTTCTCGTGGCAAATTCAATCCCGTAAACAATATGAATAGTTCGAAGATCAAATCGATCTAAACAAAACGAATAGTTTTTCTTTTGTTTCTATAATTTTAGTAATTATGACCTTTGAAACATGATTTAAGCTGCACAATTACATACAATATATATACAATAATCACCTTTTGTGGTTCAACTGTTTTCATCATGAAGATCATTTCTTGCATGAAATCAGAGAATCCCTGTTTGAAGAATCACACAATATGAACTAATTTCAATACTATCAATCAAGAAATCACAATAAAATTAGTTATAAATAAATTGACCTCATCTTCATCTTCCAGAAAGTGAAACAATCCAGCATCATATATTGTTCTCTTTCCTCCATCTGATAAAACTGCATTTGCAATATGCATAAATCACTAATTAGCTCTAACAAAAAAACTTCAAACAATCCATTTCAATATAATCACAAACTAACTGATTTCTCGTTGATTTTTCTAAAAAAATATCAAATAAGGACCTGAATAAGCTTGCTGAATCTGCTGAAACCGCCGTTTCGCTTCTCCGGCAGCTTCTTTCCGATGTCTCGTCCACCGATCTGGATGCCATTTCTTCACGAAAACAACAAAAAATCAGTGAAATATCAAAAAACGAATTCACCGTAACTCCGGCGACAATTATCAACCTAAGCACCAAAATGTTACCAAAGCAAGTCTCCGATAAGCTTCGCGAACTTGAGCGGTGGATGCGTCTTTAGCTATCCCCAAAACGTCGTAGAAACACGAGCCGTCGAGATCGAGATCAGCGTCCGCCATTTTTTTTGAGCTCGCCGGAAATGGAGAAACCAAAATGTAGAGAGAGTGTGGTTTGTTTGTGGTGCGTTTAAAAAAGGAAATTGGAGGTGAAATTATTGATTGTGAAATGTTTGTTTACGAAAGTGAAATGGGAAGAGGACAAGGGAAGGTTCGAGAATTTTTCTTTTTTAAGAACTCAGCTCTGGGAGGTATGAGATATTTTTGGAGGCAAAAGAAAAGTAAGTGGTGGAAAGGTGAGAGAGAGAAGGTTCGAGATGTTTCTTGAAGAACGCTACTGCGGAGGAAGGGAGGAGACACGTGGCGATCTACGATTCGATATGAGTGTACAAATATCTAAATAAAAAATTGATCTAAACCATGAGGTTTGGAGCGGGTCTGTAAACTCGCGGTTGACATTTTTAGCCATACTAATTCTCATTTGAACCAGGTAGTATCACAAGGGCGGCAAAGTTCTTCCTATCAAGTTTTAACGCAACTATATTTTCTTATACTCGAACTCGAAAATTCAGGGTAAGTTGAAACAAACATTTTACCAGTTGACCCACACGTTCGGTAGTCTAAAATTGAATATGGTCGAATTGGATTATTCCATCGGCAGAATAAATGTTAATTTATGTTTGAAAAAAAATATTTTTTCTTGTAAGTTAAAAATTTGTGATTATAGATTAAATATGGTCTATATAACACTTCACTTGTATTTTAGTTTTCATTTTAAGAGATGTTATAAAGAAGACACTAAATTTAGCGTTAAATGTTAAAAAATTCGCACTCTTTTATAATGCATTTATTGTAGTTAGTGCTAAGTATTTAGAAAGAAAAATATTAAGTATATGCTAAATACTCTTACAATGTGGTGACACATACTCCAAGCTCATAATTGTTAACATTGACAAATGCTTTAAAGTAGTTTAATTTATGATGGACCAAATTTTAGAGTAAACAAAATGATAAAAAAAAAAACTCATGGGAAAATCTTTTGAGTTTTATAGAGTAGCATACAAACAAAAAATAGTAGAAATTTACATTGAAAAATAAAAAATCCATAAATTTCATAATAATTGCAACAAGCCCCCTCTCACTTTTGGGATTTACATTAAAGTGGATTATACAATATAGATTCAGTAAATAAAAACAATAATCTGCCTCTACTGAGCTTGCCATCAACAAGTACAAGCAACAAGGATTATTTTGTAGCAAATTTTAACTATGGGACCAAAATTACAAACAAAAAATAACAACAATAGGGAGCTTACCAACTATAAACAAATAAAAAAAATGATTGAAAAAAAAAGAGAACCAAGAAACAAAATCAAAATCAAGTTCTCACCAATCTACAATCCTATTTTCTAGGTCTCCTCTTTACATCAGTAGGTCCTGGTTGCCTCCTAGGAATCCCAACTGTTCCGTTCGTTGGTTTTCGAGATGGCGAAGGGCCTAATGGGGAATTTATGTTCCTGTTGCATAATTCGAAAATAGTAAGAAAATATGACGAGTTTATACGAGAAAAAAAAACTCTATCAAAATGGTCCTCGAGCTATTCGAGGCGTAACTATCAAAATGGTCCTTGAACTAACTAAAGTTAACATCAGAGATCATTTTGGCTTAAAGTTAGTTCGGGTCTTGATAGTTCAAGGAATATTTTGGTACTTTTATGGGCATTGCCAAGGAAGAGAATATAACAACACAAAAACAAGTATTTTGGTACCTCATCTCAGGGCTCTTTACTGCTTTTTTGTTCGGCTTCTTGGTCTTTGGCCCGATCCCATTGCCTATGCTGGTGAGTTTGGCATGACTGAATTGCCAAAGCAAATCTGGCTCTGATGAATCGCTTGTGGCACCATCAAGATCATCAAGAACATCGACATTAGAAAACTCGAACATGTTGCTTCCGGTGAACATGTTATATGATTGGTCAGGGTAAATCTTGGACGAATCTTGGATATAGTTTTGGGACAAAACATCGGGCAAATGCCCGTTGCCTGATCCCCAACAGGCTAAAGGGTTTTCAGTTTTGCTTATGATATCTTGCTTGTTTACCATAACTTTGTCCACCCATTCACCGGAGCCCGTATCTCTATCCTCTTCCTTGTAGTTTTTGACAGGGCTGATCGCCGGAGGCCAGGGAGGAGAATTTGCTAGGAGATCGTCGACATCAAAATGCTGCCTCTTTTGCCTCGATGCAGAGTTGCCACGAACCTGTAGAGTAGGAACTATATCAACTTCAATATTTACATTGCATAGAACCCGACAAGTTAGCATATGATCATTTGTTCCAACTCTAACATCCAAACAGTTTATTCCAATCATACCATAAGAGTTCAGGTACCATTTGGATTTAAAATTTTGGAATGGGAATTAGATAATCTTTCCAAAATCATTCTCATGACGAAACAGTTCTAATCTAAACATGAAGAATGAGAATCTCATTCTTATTCTCATTCCCAAACAAAATCCAAACGCTGCATCAGTGTTAAAACACTATTGTATTTTCCATGACACCAAAGAACTCGAGAAGTTGTAACACACCATAAACAAGAGACAATTTACCTCTATATTGCCTACGTCACCCATTGGTTGCCGGATGTTGTTAAGATCGCCTGAAATATGAATGGGTGACAACTCGCTAGCTTTCTCCCGGTATCTGCCAGCGCTCCCGGAAATGGAAGGTTGTGTTTGCTCAGTTTCCCCTTCCTTTCTTGCCAATGCTGCCTTAAGATTGGCTATCTGAAGAACAATTTAAATGCTCATTAGTAAAACGCCTCGGGATTTTCAAATTTCAACATTGTTTAAGATAATTATAGAGAGTACGTATATTAATATAAACATCATGAATGTGTAAAAAGGCAACAGGTTGTAAGGACCTGCTCTTTTAGCTCTTTAACTTCAGAGCTACTATCTTTGTTTACTCGGGCAGCACCAAGTTCCACAGTGGCAACTCGTTCTGCAAATTTGAGTGTACTAATTGTTTCTCCAACAGCATCAAGTTCAGGGCTTATGTGAACAAACATTAGCGTTTTTGCCTGCCCTCCTGAAACGGAAATACGATGTCAAGATCTTCAGAATTATTTGTTCATTCATTTAATTTTTTAAAAGGAGAGTATTTTAGTAAATACAATTTATTTCATATTTACCTAGTGAGTCTTGGAGCAATTGTGTTAGCTTGCTGTTTCGGTAAGGGACGTGTGGATTCTTTTGGGCTAGGGAGGCTATCACATCACCCAAAGCCGAGAGAGATTTGTTAATATGCTGTGCCTCTTTTAGCCTATCTCCCGTCGCCTCAGATTTGTCGACCCTTTCACTTCCTGCCAGATCAACCAGATGCATACAGCCGCGAAGAGTAGCTCCTGATGTCAAGTCCTTTCCTTGAATGTGAATGGTCAAACAACTACAACATGATAAAAGGTTAAAGATTAGCATAACTGGAAGACAATGCAATAGAAGCTCAATAAAGATAAATGCTGGAATTATTGAGATTTACCTATGAGAGCGACTACTGCGATCATTTAGGGCGGTTGCACCCACTGCACGATTCTTATGCCCGAGATTCATCAGATCAATAACATCAGCTGTTGATGACACGGGAACAAGGTTTGCATCGGGTACATTGAATCCTGTCTGCGAACTGTTGCGTATTTCTAACGTGTCCTCAGATTAAGGAAATACGGGGGTGGTGCTATAAGTGACACAAAACGAGCCCTCTTAACTTATACAGAACTTCAAAGCATGCATAATAATATTTTCGTTTGCAAAAGTAATTAGAATAATTGCAACATTGAGGTGCAAAATCAAATCATTTGTAAAGGATATCTTCTGTTAGCTCCATCAGTAACAAGAAGATCTCTAACTTGTTCGTTATATATTTCGATCATCTGAACGGAAACATCATAATGGAATGTGTCCTTTCTTTGTTCTGCTAGAAAAAACAGATCACCCAAGGCCCTATAGTTTACACCTTGACTTTTCTCTGTAAGCTCCTTAGGGCCAGTCTGAAAACATAAACAATAAAAATTTCTTACTGTTTGATACAAACACGAGAAGACATTTAATTTTATATTTTCACTACAAATCTATCTTACCATAGTAAACGTTTTTCCTGATCCTGTTTGGCCATATGCAAATATGCAAACATTATAACCGTCAAGAACAGACCGAATCAATGGCTGCATATCCGAGAAAACTTCCGCTGCAAAACAACCGGAACAGTGTCAGTGATGTTAAGATTATAGCATTAAGTGGGAAAAACTTCTAAATGAAACTTCAATAACCTTGGGATGCAGATGGTCCAAAAACTTTGTTGAAGTTGAAGGACTTACGTCCTTTTCCATACTTTGATGGGGCGTTGATTGTTATATTTCCATCTTCTATGTGATCCACAGAGCTCAAATAGTTCTGTCCAGACAAGAAGGGTCTCACTCGGCAGTAAACCCTAATACTTCCTGATCAAACAGAACAAATAACTATTTATATCCCTGGAAGACGAAAATAAGTCATAGCCTTTTGGTAACTGGTATCTTATCTTACCCTTGAGGTCTTGTACTTGATTGTACAGCTTGCGGTTTTCTTCAAGAACTCTATGATATCCAGAAGCAGCCTGAGCTAAGCCATTAATATGAAGACCTATAAAAAGATGGCAGACATACAAAATCAAAGTCGGATATAAAACTCCCATACCTATGACATAACACCATTACTGACTCCGACAGAACAAAAGATGAAGCTGAGAGAGAACTATTTTTATCCTTACCAAGATTGTGGAACTCCTCGTTAAACTTCTTTTGCATAAACTGCATACCAGCTTTTGTAGAATGAAGATTATGCTTCAGTTCCTAGGTAAAAGAAATACTGGCGTTTATGCTCCATTTGACTAGGAAACCAAACACCAATGGAAATTATATCGTAGCATGTTCGTACCTGAACATTCTTTTGCTGTAGATCAAAGACCATATGCTGTTTAAGCAACCGACTTTTTGATTCATCATCAAAAATATTATTATTATGATTGCATTCCTCTTCCTTTATTACTCTGACACTTCTATCTTCATTCTAAATTAGTCCGGCAACAAATACAAAGCATTAGAAACTTAAATAAGAAAAGAAAAAGGGGATGTGCTTGTTTTACCAATCCATTGATAGATGGCAACCTGTAGAAATGTTTACAAGATAAAGAGCACAGCAGTACCTTTTGATCACCCGAAGTAGATTTCAGTACAAACTTGTTACCATGATGAACAGCCATATCTTTTGTAGTTGTCTTCGTCTGAAGATTGCAAAATAAAATAGTAAATAGCTGATAGTATAACAGAGTCAAGAACCTAAAAAAGACCTGACACAACAAACCATGTCTTCTTCTAATGGTTTTAAAGTCATCAAACCTCCAATTTATACTTTTATTTAAAATTATATATTAAAAAAAGGTTCAAAAGCAAATTTGCGAAAGCCCTTGCATATTTCAACTTCTAAATTGAATGGAAAAGATTGTAGTTAAGTATAACAAAAACTGACATACCACTTCATGCTGGGATGCTATACGATGCTCAAACTCTTGCGCAACCTTACTTAGCACCGACTCCACTAACTGTGTCAAGCAGACGAGCAATTTAGCTTACAAAATGAGTGGTGGTGGTAGCATTTGAAAATACTTGCAAGAGCGGAAATGTAAGTAGTAGTATTTTATAAGGAGACATGCAAAATATCAATATGTTCAGCTGCACAATTCCTACATATGCATTAAGTTGTGTACCATGAATCATTATACTAGCCCTTGATCAATGATAATCGATCCACGTTTAGTTCGTAAAATAAATTAACAGAGAATAGAGTTGAACCCTTACGTTTGGAACTTCCTCGGGCTTCTTATCCAATAGAAGTGCTCGTACAAGCATACTCAAAGATTGAGAACCAGACTGCAAACAATAATGTCAGAAAAATACCGGTCATTCTTCTCATTAAGCTTCACAAAGCAACCACTGAAAGATTTGAGTCAAGCTTCCGTACCATTTTATTTGAGTCAAGCTCAGAGGATAAGACATTCAAAGATTTTTCATTCATAGACGAGTTCCTTGACAGCGAATTTGTAAAGGGAACTGAATTTTTTCTCACAAAAACCTTAGCAGACGGAGCAGGTTTTAAGTTTCCGCCAAACTTCCACACTCCTTTTGCACCTGCTTGTTTCCAATCACAGTAGGATTTAAGTGCTAGAACACAGTTAACAACCCTTGCTGATTTTCCACCCTGGAAATTCACAAAGTGTATAGATATGTTAACTCATTAGGCCATTTTTGTAAAGAATTCTATTTGAATCGAATAAACTGTCATCTCGTAATAGGCATTAAGTAACATGTCTTTCTCCACTTGTAAACGAGCACTTACTTGTTCCAGATCAGATGCATCAAAAGTTGGAAGCCCAATATTCTGCGCAGCAACAAGGTAGTTCCTCACATTTTCAAAGTGCTGAAATGCGGACAAAGCTGCTCCATCAGGGATGAGGGCAGCATCACATGGACTTTCCACGACCTACCCATAAACAATCATGCAACATAAATATCTTCTCTGACATAACAATCAATTTGAGGTCAAAAGATAAACAAAAATATGGGGATCATGTTCACCTTTGGCACGGCACTGGGCTCAACCTTATTGATAGCATTGCAAAGTATAATCCCACTTCTCAAACCAAGCCTGAACTCCTCCTCTGAAGGCTCAGCCGGCAAATCTTTAGCTGAAACAACTCCTACCAT
Organism: Pelargonium citronellum; assembly: GCA_036897665.1. Classification (NCBI taxonomy): domain Eukaryota; kingdom Viridiplantae; phylum Streptophyta; class Magnoliopsida; order Geraniales; family Geraniaceae; genus Pelargonium; species Pelargonium citronellum. Next base: position 2,458 of record JAYMSZ010000999.1, on the reverse strand, counting down.
CTTTCTCAGCCACCCAGCAGCCTCATACCTTCTTAATGCTACAAAAAGTGGAGATCCAAATCATCTTTAGCTTTCCAAATTTATCACTAACCTTTTCAAACCAATTATCAGTAATAGAAGATTTTCTGATAATCACAAATTCACAAAGCTCTATTTAGATTGGAGTGGAAAACACATTGTCTCCATTTACAAGTTACAATTGACAAAAATAGAAAGTGTACCAAATCCAGAAAAGTAGTTACAAAGATAATCACAGGAATAGCAGAGTTCAGATCAGAAGAACTAAACTAATTCAAAGTATGAACTAAAAAAACAATCTGACAGTACCGTTGTAGTTTGGTTGCCGAGAAAACAGAGGAATTCAGTTTCTTAGAAAAAAGTTAAAAGCTCAACTCCATTTTCTGATTTCCACGTCTCTCTAAACCATTCAGAAAATTCAAAATCATTCTCATAATCGCGTTTTTTTCCGTCTCATTTCTCATCATTTTCTCATCTACACAAATCAAAGTATGAACTGAAAAATACAACTGTATAGTTGTTGTTTGGTTACTGAGAAAACAGAGGAAAACCTTCTGTGGAATTTTTTTAAACTATATTATTATTTTCTCGTTTCTGATAAATGTTCGTATCAGTTTCCATGCCTCTAAACAATTCAAAAAACTCTAAATCACCATCTTAATCAGCGTTTCCTTTCCTTCTCATTTCTCAACATTTTCTCAGCCACCAAACACGCCAATAACAAGAAGATTCGGCTAAATTCAGAACAAAAATGACGAAAACACAAGCAAAAAAAACAGATAAGACATAGAGAGTACCAGCTTCCTCAGCCTTTCTCGACGCCAAATCAAGATCACCAGATCGCTTCTCGTGCTGATGCAACACATCCGCCACTACCGACGTCACCGAGAACGACAATGCTCCCTCCGCCACCGCCGCCGCCATTGCTCCGCCAACAAACAACAACAGAAACACTCCAAACACTCCTCACAATCCAATGCTCGCGCAATTCAGCATCAAACTCAACAAAAATCCACAGTAAATACGAAATCAAATTGATCTGATTCTCAAGCCCATGTTCATGATTGTTTCACACTCTTCAGCATCAAACTCCAAAAATATAACAAAAATTCCAAAAAAAAAAATATATAATAAATACGAAATCAATTTGATCCGATTCCCAAGCTCATGTTCACGAAGATTTTGAATGAAACCTCACAGAGAGATTTTAGAGAGAGAAAAAGCTAGAGAGAGAAACAAAGGTGAAGGTGAAGAAGAAGCTGTGAGTGATATAAATTTGCTGTTGAAATGTACACTCATATTCACATTCTTCATCACTTTTTGTTCTTTCCTTTAATGCCCTCACTACCAATATTTTATTACCGAACCTACCACACGAACCTGACTCCGAACCGGAGGTTTTGGTCATTGTTGTTGTTACTTGAAACTCAAAACACTAAATTTAGCTAACAAAACCGCTTGCCCACTACCCTCCAGAGCGCGTGTATTGAGCCATCTTTAGCTTAGGTTTGTTAGTTTATGCATGGCGGTTGACAATTCACGTTAACGTTCCGACATGACATGAAATTTACGTGTTTGAATTTTAAAATTGAACTATTCATGTGTATTTTTTTATCAGAAAATAATACTAAGAAGCCATAACGGGGTCAAACCACACCAGGGTTAGGATATCCAATATAGTCTGCAAGATGTAAAGGAAGAGCCCCCACAAGCGGGTGAATATCAACAGTACAGTCCGAATAGTTTAAATAACAAAATATGAATAAGAAATCTACACTACTATGTTCTGACGAAGAGCCACGCTGCTGAATGATCTTGCATAACAATTGAATTGTTGCGCACTATGTGTAAATAGACGATGATGTGAGATTGCAACATCTAGCTATAATGTTGTTGCGATTGTTTCTCATTTTCCACCCTATGTCTATCCCTAACGGGGAAAAAATAAATCCATCACATAGGCTACTACGCTTATTATTAGTTAATTTGTACGTTTACGATCGCAGCTAATTATAGTATATCTTATGTTTGGTGAAGAGTAAATAGCAATGTTTTTAGATCTAAAATTAGGTTGTTCATGTACTTGAGCTCTTAAAGACATGTATTAATTAAAGTACTCAAAGTTTGATTAGCTATATAATCATAGGTCCCATATAGTGGGGATAAAAGTAATTCATATACAATGTAGGTCACATATTGCATGTTGAACCTATCTTGCATAACACATTAATATGAATCTAAATATTTCCCTCAAAAGCTAAAAATCCATAATAATGGATTTTTAGTTGGAAACCATCAATATCAATGTAACACAATATCGAATTGTCACGTGAAATAAGTACAATGTGTATAAACTGAATTATAATACTTGTTAGCATTAATTGACACATGTTTCAACATGATGCTAGTACGGTTAAAATGTTTTAATTTTCTATTATAT
>JAYMSZ010000998.1:0-16035 GCA_036897665.1 Pelargonium citronellum | reverse complement strand
TTGTCCCTTTTGAAATTTCAACCACCACTTTAACTTTTTGCTCAAAGTTCAACCACCAAATTGAGCTAATGTCCATTAATATACTACAAAATGTAACCATATAAAGTTTAAAAATCAAAATTATTAGAATTTGGAGTTAGAACTCTAATTTGCAAGTATTAAAATTTAGATTTAGAACTTACGAGTATCAATAAATCATTAAATTTACATGTTACCTTTAATAAAAAATTAACATAACGATGCTAAAGATTGAGCATTCTTCTTCATTTACTTATATATATATATTTTTGTCTTTCAAACAAAATGATAAATTTAAACTATTAGTCTACTACACAAGTTGCAAAACAGGACTCGAATAATATTTAATTTAGTTTTTGAACTTTCATTTATACAAAATTCGATCCGTTCTATGAATTTTCCAACAAAAAAATTCAAATATTAAAGGAGTACAATTATGTCTGTGCCTAAAAAAAACAAGAGCAACGAGCAATTTGAAGAGCCGATACATTCTTATTGTAGTGTTAAGTCATGAGGTGACGTGGCTTTTCTAAAACTGTCCATTTTTATTTTAGTTTCTTTCTCCCGCTAAAACCCTAGGAATCAATCGAACAAGCAGCAGAGCAGTAGGGTTTTAGGGTACAACCTCTCAGCTCTCTGCATATTCTCAAACCTCAATGGTAATGGTGAAGCAATTCGGCAAGAATGAAGGTTCGTTCCTATATTTACTCCAATTCGTTGAATTTTCTGTTGCCAACAAAAATCATAAAAATTCACCATCATTCAAGCAGGATCGAAGAAGAGACACGGACCCCCTGTCAAGTTTCGAAGAGGTGGAGGTAGGCAGGCGATCAAGAAGGGTCGTACAGACGAACAAGTTGCTCGCAGTCCCTCTCCTAGTTCCCAAGGTGATTCAACATGTTTGTTTGGTTGGTGAATTTTTATCTAACAATACTAAAAGACATATCTGTAATTTATTTTCTGCTGAATTTTTTGTTACAGATGAGTCATCTGAGAAGCAAGTTTCTCAACAAGTAGTCTATAGAGAGCCATCTGTTTATGAAAATTTATTAGCAAAGCTTGGTTCTAGTAGCAAATCTATTGCGGCTGAGTATAAGAAGAGGTAATTTTATTTAATTATTTTGAACTTCTAATTCTGAGAGCCTCTGGTCCATTTTGGTCTAATGTTATATCAGTGGCTTTGATGACTTAATTAATGTCTCCTGACAGAAAATGGCTATGTTACCATAGAATTGATGAAAGATATCGCAAAGGAAGTTTATTGACATGACATTTGAGTTCTGTATGGGCACCTAAAGGTGTTCGCCTGAGCTATGTTGAACATTTCTTTATAAGTATTTGTATTAGTTACAACATGTGTGAGGTAAACCATGACGTGGGGGAGCAATGGTTTTTCGTCATGATAGATTTCAAGCAAAATTTATTTTAATTGCAAATTTTTAGCAATATTTTTGTGATGTAATTGGCAGTCAATTTCTTTTCAAGCGGAATTTGAACTCGCGTTTTAAAAATTATTAGTTCGCCTGATGTTTGTGTTTGCTCATAGGAAAAGAAGAGGAGAAGGTAACAGTGACACAGACGAGGATGAAGAAGAAGAAGAAGACGAAGATGAAGATGATGGTGATGAGTCTATTGATGAATCAGAGGAAGATGATGCCGAGGATGGTAAGAATCATCTCATAGATTTTCAAAAAGAATTTTTACTGGGATAGTTTACAATGTCCTTGAAGCTTGTGTTCTACTAAGATTATGTTTAAGATCTTTAAGACTGTTGATCCTGGGGAAATGAAATTAAGTTTGAATGTCATTGAGATCATGTTTCGGCGAGACGGCTAGTACTGCTAATTTATTGTTCTAGTTTTCTGATTCTTGATTGCATTACAAATATTTCTTCAGTAACTCACATTTTCAATTCTATGTTTAAAATGGTTGATCTTAGGAACCCTAGATTGACCCGGCATTTCCCAAGATAATTTGAACTCTTATTACCTAGATGGCATTATGTAGTTCTAGTAGATGCTCTGCCGAAGTTTTTGAATAGTTGGAATCACTAGAGGAGAACTATGAGAGATCAACAATTTAGCTCATAAGTGAGCTAGACTGGATGAAATGCATACCATGGACCTTGAGGTTGAAGGAAGTCCTTGTAAGCTTGCTTGCTATAATGTTCATTCTGATTTCTAGCTTCCCATTACTACTTGTTGGTTTTATTATTGCTAATAATTTCATGGAGTGTTAATGTCTGTCGTCACCATAAGTTGCCCTAGACTATTTGCATCTTTAATTATCTTCGTCTTGGACAACCTTTGGAGTTGATAACCACCATCTTGATGATATAATCTTGCGTGCGTTTATTATTTGCAGTCTAAAATGCACCGCCTTTTGTTATTTCACTTTCTACTTGGAGAACTTACAAAATATATTTTATGAGTTGCATTATAGAAGGTAAACTTCCAGAGCATATCACGGTCGATGATGGGGAGCAGATTAAAGATGATGAAACTGAAGATGAAAGTGAAGCCTCTAGTACAGATCAAGAGTTCGACTCAGTCAGCGGTCAAACTGCTATTGAGTCATCAACATTCACGAGGTTTATTTACACTACTATTTTGTAACACATGATATATGTGTTGTCCTTTTGAGACTATGCAATCAATATGTTTATGAAGATGCACTGAGAACAACATTGTTTTGACATGTGCCTTCTTCAATTTTAATCCTTCTTGACTTATTTTTATGAATTTTATTTATACCATGGCATATATAATTTTGATTCAGCACAAGAACTTTGTAATTGAATTATCAGAGTACCTGTGAAGTTGTTGGTATGGTTTTGAATTGATCGTGTCTTTATAAGTTTATAACATCCATGCCATTTTTCCATTTTCTGTTACTGTATTCCCCCTTCACATATAAATGCATATTTCTCAATGCAGTTCCTTTAATGTGCACTTGGAACACAAATTAAAAGAGGCTGAAGTTGAGAACCTTTCCAAGAAGTGGAAATATAAATGGGAGGTGCCTGCTGTTAACAAGTCGAACTGCAAGTGGATGGGAACCGGAGAGCAGTTTTTAAAGGTACGCCTTCCATAATTCCATGTTGCATACTCTCCTTTCTTTCTTTTTTTTCTTTTTTGCAATGGCACATTATTATACTATGATTGTTTTGTTATTGTTACAATGTTAAGCTTGCGTTGTATTTTCCAGTGTAATTTGCACTATGAATTCTAATAACTTGTATTTTATCTTGCAGGATGCTGCCATTGAGTCTGATCATGGTCTCAAACTCAGGTTATATAAACCATGGTTGGATGTTTTCAAGAAATCTGGAGGCAATGATTTGCATTCATCTGAACAAAGATTGTTCTTCTCCCTTTGTAAGCGAACTCTTCACAAATCTCTTTTCAGCTGCACCTGTTGGTTTGCCTCGCTCATATTTTGGTTAATGGTTAAATATGACATTGACACCTGATGTGAGGCACATTATTTTCTAGAAACTTGAAAATCCAACACTATTACAATAGATAAATTCATGTCCATTGATATGCAAATATAATCGTAGTTTGTTATAACCAAATAAAATAATGCCCAACAGAATAAAAATAAATCTGGATTACATGTATCAAATGTAATTTATAACTAAAAACTGATGATGTCCATATGTCTAGCCTTCTGACTGGGGAAGGGATAAAATGAATTAGAAAGGGAATAATTTAGAACCAAAAGCTCAACATTAGGAGACTTGTTGGCAGAGAGAGGGGAACTCGACCTTTACTAGCCTCCAATCTTCTAATCTAACATGATATGTTGGCGTCAGAGGATGTCAAAAATTGAAATGGATAGATTCGATAGAAGCAATAAGCAAAGAGCCTAGTGCATATTTGAACTTTGACATGTCAGAATGTTGGGCTTGTCGGTGGTGGACTTTGGCACTCTTCCCTAAACCCTATCAGTGCTTCCTGGGATTGTACATTTTTGATTTTTTTTTCCTAAGCTTCTTGTCAGTGGTATAAAGAACCGTTACTATTTACTAACCACTTCTATTATTGAAAACGCTACTGTGACCTTAATTATAGCCTATTAGCCTATAGTAATTTGCTGGTTGCTTTTTATGTCCTCATTTTTCTAGTGATTGGTTTCAACTTTATATTACTTGTGTAATTGTGAGCTGAGCAAATGTATAATTTGTGTGGTTATACATACTCATTATTCTCACTGCCAACTTTGTTGTACCAGGCGATAGCTACAGGGATATATTGCATTGTAACAAGAAACCTTTTTATCTCAAAGGCCGTGAAGAGGACTCAAGTATCATGGACGCATACATTATGCATTCTGTGCGTACATGCCCTCAACCAGTTGACTGGATAATAATATTAACTTAACTTTTCATTTATGCTTCCTATATACAATAGGTAAGTGAAATGGGTATTTTGTGCAGTTGAATCACATATTCAGAACTAGGGATCTTGTTATGACAAATAAGGCCAAACTTAATAACCAAGAAAATGCCGAGAAGCTAATTGTTGGTGATGAATTCCTTGATCAGGGTTTCACTCGTCCGAAGGTACTTCAAATTTTTCTTGTTCTTATTGGAACTGAGTGTAGCATAAAATATTTTGTTTTACCATATGAATTTTCACTTATTAGTAGCTAATTTTTGTTATGATGGTTTTGTGCTCTAGGTGCTGATTCTATTACCATTTAAGAGCATTGCACAACGAGTGATTGGAAGGCTCATACAACTTACCCGTCCAGCTCACCAGGTATTTGTAATTTCAGCAGTATTATAGTGATTCTTCAAACTTGTATTTTGGTGTTTTTCAATATCAATATCAATATGGTACATGCTGGAATTGCCAGCTTGGTCAGATGATTTTATTGACCACACAAGCGGGTTCTTAACATTGACTCCTGTTGATATATTATTCATCAACTTAACTTTAGTGGACCATTCAACCACTGGACATGTATCAGTTTTGTCCAACTTGGATACTTTGCGATAGATGTGCAGTGATATGCTACAATCGATCTACAATACCTTTTGAATACCTTGGTTTTGTTTTATCATCAATATTTCTTCTAGAGAATGCTTGATGGGGACCATTCAACCACTGGACATGTATCAGTTTTGTCCAACTTGGATACTTTGCGATAGATGTGCACTGATATGCTACAATCGATCTACAATACCTTTTGAATACCTTGGTTTGGCTTTATTATCAAACTTTCTTCTAAAGAATGCTTGATGGGGTATCTGAGATCACATCCATATTCTAGAAAACTTCATTTGTATATGTTTTTTTTCTTCCCTGGTGAAGCGCCTAATTGAATGGGTAAACTCTAGAAACTGATTATCTTGATGATTTGTATTCTTGTATGAAGCGAGAGACTCAAATTTTGCCACCTTGAACTTGAGATGGAAAAAGAGGCGTGTTAAGTGGACACTGGAGAACCAGTGGTAGTGCACTGAAATTCACATCGGGCGTGAAAGTAAGAATCTCTACCTGAAAGTTAGTGAATAACAAAGAGAATAAGATCGATTAGACCAACTCTTATGTCATCGATGGATGGGGTATTTGTACCTATAGTGATTGATGATATAGTTCTTGATCCTCATTGGTTGATGGTGACATCATTTTGAATTCATGATCATGATTACGCCACCTCCATCTTCGGAGCCATGTCTTTTTCAATGCAAGGCTGATAGAGATCACCCAAGCTATCGGATATGGGCGTTTCGATCGAAGGTGTCTCGCTTAACGGGAGCTCTTATCTACCTAACATGATATGAGTTAGGTCCATGCCCTGTGGATGTCTATCCAATTGATGAAACACCCCAGAATGCTTGGATGGGCAAATACGGCCCATATTGTGCGGAGTAGGAGGGTTCCCACGGTGTGTGGCTTCCCAAGCTACAAAGCGTGTTCGGTGTTGGCTCGTCAGGTCTGGCGGAAGGTTGATGGTAGTAGGAGAGTTGAGCTTCTTTGAGAGCCCCATTGTTCCCCTACGATGTGTTGAGGTGTGTTACATGGCATGGAGTAGCGCCGAATAGCTCCCATGGGAGCGCCAATGCATACCACACGGCGTGGGGTAGCAATCAGGACTAGGACCCCTTGTTTCAGTTTTTAACTAGTAACGGTCTGGTACACGTGTCAATCGTGTTGATTGCACCCCCAAACTTATGATTTTTCATGCATCGTCACTTGATATTTTTTAGAGTTTTGTGGTAGATTTTACTTTTTAACAAGCAAACTTTATGAAATATTCATAATTTGCTCGAAGTGTTTTCTTTTTGTGTGATTTGTGCTTATTCATTTTTGCCACTAAGATTTGTGTATGTATAATTATAAAATTATCATAAAGCTGTTGAATGCATCTTATTATTCCTGCTAATATACTTTTTTTTGGTTTCTCAGGGTAACGTGGAGAACAAGGACCGTTTCAATAAAGAATATGGAACTGAAGTGGTTGAAGAGGATGACCAAAATGACGATTTGGGAAATTCTAAACGCCAGAAGCCTTCAAAACCTTCTGACTTTCAAGCACTTTTTAGTGGGAACATAGATGATCACTTCATGATAGGCATTAAGTTTACAAGGTAAATTACCTTTTGCTTATTTATTAGAAATGACATTTGAACGTTTGCAGTATTGCATGCTCTTATTTTTCACTGCTATTAGAGTATTGAAAGTATTCACTAGCGGGGCTTAATTAATTTCAGATTACATCAAGAGACTATTTATGAAGTAAACATTTTTATTTATTTTATTTCACGTAAACATAAAGAATATGAAATGTAAATTACCTTACTTTGAACATGTCGCTTTTAATTTGGTTGGTTTGAGTGGTTTTGACAATACTTGCAAGCAACTTGGTTGCAATAGGTTGTAATTGGTGCAATTTTAAAGTGAAATGCATAGTCTATTATTTGCAATATACAATACTTTAGGGAACTCTCCTTTACTGACTTCTATTTTGGTTGGATGAGATTATCAGCCTCTGGCCAGTTTCAGTTATTTTTCATCATATATATAGATTGTCACATGACTTATGATGCTGCGCTCTTATTTTTCATGTGACTCATGCCATGCATCTAATATAATGGTTTTTGATTTACTATGCAGGAAGAGCATAAAGCTGTACAATGATTTCTATAAATCAGATATGATTATTGCTTCTCCTCTTAATTTGGTTACAGTAAGTGTTGTTGGCCTGGCTAGTCTTAAATTACCATGACACTCTATTTTGCATTTATGTATATTAGTTTGTACATTCAATTGATAGCACTCTATTTCTTTCAGAAAATTGGACTCTCTGAGGTAGATAAGGAAAAGGATGTTGATTATCTTTCTTCTATAGAGGTGATTTGTCCTAGTTATTTTTCAGTTTTTTGGCTTGCTTGTTGGAAGTCGGAACACAATGTTTGTGTACATACAGTTATAAAGTCTCTTTTAGTTAATGAAAATGTATTTTTCATTCATATAAGCAGGTCCTAATTATTGATCATGCCGATGTGATCGCAATGCAGGTAATTTCCTAATTGATTTATTAGCTTGAAATGTATCTGTGCAGTATTTTGAGGTAAAAGCTTTATGTCTTCTTTCTCTAACCACTTGCACATCCAACCCATGTGGCCTCTCTTTCTGTTTGAAAATCCAGAACTGGGATCATGTGAAGACAGTTGTTCAACAGTTGAATCGAATACCATCAAAGCAACATGGAACTGATATTATGCGCATAAGACCTTGGTATGTTGTGCACAAAATTTCTTTGAACATCTCTTATTTATATTCTCCTAGTGAAACCTGAAAGAGTAAAGGCAAAACATATTGAATCTGCCACCAAGCAAGTACTATAGTTCATAGTTTTATATGTAGAGGCCAAATTTATTTTTACTATTGCGAAATAATAGTTGATTACTTTGTAAAAGTCAGAAAGTGTGTTGATCCAGTAACAAAGTTTATGCTGAAAAAGTTCTCTTTCATGGAACTATGCTAAATGTTCAGGTATCTGGATGGATATGCGCGTTTTTATCGGCAGAGTATAATTTTAGGTTCTTATCTGAACCCAGGTAATTAAATTTCCCTCTACCATATACGTATTTTGTTTCTTCTTTAATATTGCAAAGACATAATAAATGACATGGTTGGTCCATGTTAAGCACTAACATTTTACTATGGTGAATGTTGTATCTATCACATTTTTCTTTATCTTCTCTTTTAATGTTGGGGGTGGGTTTTTTTTTTAATATCAAAATTACTCTCTCTATTTAACTTTATGGTGATTTTTCATTTGTACCCCAATTTTTTCAGATTTTTTTTTGTAGATGCCGTTTCATATCGTTTGTTATAATTTTTTACAAGACTACAACTTACCTTGGCACTAAGTACAATATAAGGATGCATGAAGATACATCTTGTGTTAGTAAGGGATGACAATACTGAACCTGGTTTGCCAATGTTTAGTTTCAACATTGATAACCTTGACATTTCAAAGTTGATTTTCCTAGAAAAATACTTGCCTATGATACCGTATTGTCTTGATTATATATATGTATATACTATTTACATATAATTAGCATGCTGCTAATTGCTTGCTTACAGTTAGGTATGCCATCATTTTTGTGTAACAAATTCATGAACCTAATAGTTAATTTACTCTTGTCTCAGACATGAATGCTTTGTTCAATCACCATTGCTCTAGCTACCGTGGAAAGGTGAAGTCAACATTCTTCATTTTATTATCTGTATAATTGCTATAGTCATACACGTGTACCTTTTATTCTCTGTAACTTTTATTACTGACGTATTTCTTTAGCAAATAAATCCCTTTTTTATGTATCTCTGTTTGATCCCTCTGTCATTCATTTAGATTGAAGGGTTTTGTGTTCAAATATGTTTTGTGATCCTATAAATCTTATATTCATGTACTTTATTCTAAGTTACTAAAAGTTACATACAAATACAAGTTACTGCCCCCTAGGGGTGGCACAATGGTCAAGACACACATCTCCACATAGGAGGTCGTGGGTTCAAATCCCATTGCGTCGGGTGGGGTGGGGTTTTGGGTTAAAAGGGGAGAGTTATCCCCTGTTGTGTAGTTCAACATTTAAAAATAAATAAATAAAAAATACAAGTTACTAAGAAGAACTGGATTTACTTGCATGTTGTTTTTATTTATGATATTATGTCATTTTCAGGTGAAGTCGGTATGTCAGTATAAGGGTGTCCTTCCAAAAGTATTGCTCCAAGTGCGGCAGGTACATCTTCTGTCCTTTGTTTGTTCTGCATGTTCTCCATTAGAATAATAATCAGTTTTTTTGTTACGTATTCAACTCATCAGGGTGTGTGTGACAGATACTGGCACGAATATTTCTTATTGGAGATAAAACTAACTAGAATTAGATATCTCTCCCACTATCATGTGTATTAATGTCGGTTGCTATCTTTCACCAAACAGATTTATGAACGATTTGATCCAGAGTCAATAGTAGATGAAGGCGATGCTCGTTTTGAATATTTTACAAGGAAGGTTTGTCTCAAACCCAATATATTTTGTTTTGTGTAAAATTAGTTGAACTAGAAGCGTAACCTGATAGTTGAAGGCCCTATTGAATTTTTATTCTTCAACAATAATAATTAAGGAGTAGTGGTTCCATAAATAAAACTTTGGGAGTAGTAATTAGTATGGTTATAAAGTGCTCAGGGTGCTGAAGCGAGGTGATGTCGTAGTGATTAAGTTATCCAGGCTGGGGAAGATCAGATAAGTTAGCTTAGGAGCTCATCTGTTATACATAAATGTGATGTGCCAAGGCAAGCACCTCAGTAAAACCATTATGCTCTTTAATTTTTGACATGGACTAATGGTTTCTATTGAATGCCACTATGAAATTAAGAAATAATTAAGTCCATTTGCCAGCAACCCTAAAATATTCTTAAATTAGAAGTACTATGGAACCCCAGATCAATAAGAGTGCATCACAGAATCCCCAAGGATTAGGCATACTGATCAAGTGATTGTCAGATACAACTTTTACTTTCTCTTGCTTCACTTTGATATTGAAATATGATGTCGATGATTTCCTAAATGCAGGTGTTCCCAAAGATAAAAGATTCCATTCAGGTATATTTATATTTGTCTTCTATTCCATAGAACGAAATTTCTATCTGAAATCTATAAATAAAAAATACTAATTATAAAAAAAGATTCTGAAACACTAAAGCTTTGAGCTAATTCTTGTGATGCAGGGAGGAGTTATGCTATTTATCAGTTCTTATTTTGAATACGTTCGAGTTCGGAATTTTCTTAAATCACAAAATGCATCCTTCTGCCTGCTTGGGGAGTAAGAAACTGTCTTAACTTTTTTGCATTGCTCGTGTCAGATTATATTAGATCTACCTCCAGCAATGTTAAAAATTCTTTGGAAGTTACCAGTTTATTTCACTTGTTACTTTTGAAAATTATTGTCTTTATATTTTAGGTACACAAAACAGAAGGACATTTCTCGTGCACGAGTTTGGTTTTTTGAAGGTGCCCGGAAGATAATGCTTTACACTGAGAGAGCTCATTTCTACCACAGATACAAGGTTAGTCAATATGGTTATGCATATTCTTTTTTACTTGTTAATTATTTTTAACTGTTGAGCAAACTTTTATTTATATGTTCCTTTGTCTTTGGATATGAGCTTATTGTGAAAAAATTTCCTGACAAGAGTATGTAATTGTTCAATAATAATTAATTTGCGTAGATAGAGAACTCTTGCTTGTACGACATGTTCAAACCTTCATTCTACCTGTGTAATATACATTCTGATCTATCGGGTATTGTGGAGCACAACATTTTTTTTTTATCCATATGCTTTGTATTAAAAAGAAGTCTTTATGAAGGTAGCCAGAAGGAGGCTTCTTTCCTAAGAATTGATAAGATCTCAGAGTAATGATTGCTTATTTGCTTAAACACCATTTGGTATTAAGTAGTTCCTGTAGTGTAATAAGGATGCCAAAAGTAAGGAATTAACTTGTTTATCAGGAACCAAAAGTCTGCTACAGAAGAGTATTCCATGCTTAAAAGAACTAATTTGTATGCTGCGAAATTTTCCCACTGAACTTAGCCCCTCATGTGTGCGAGTATAGTTATGGCCTCACATGAGATACTCGCAACATGAATGTATCACAACTTCAATTGGTTTCTTTTATTTTTGGCTTACATGTTAAAATAATTTTCCGACTCAACATGATTTCAACTAACTAGATTCTGTTTTCTTTTCTTGGTGGGAAGATACGTGGTATTCAAAATTTGATCATATATTCTCTTCCAGAGAGGAAAGAGTTCTACCCTGAGGTGAGTATGATTCTTATGTGTTGGATTACATTTCCCAGTTCTTTCTCAGTTCCTTTATTGTTTAACTACGGCAGCATCAAATACTTGATTTAAGCATTTTTTGTGTGTTTCCCTTTGCAGATTGTTAATATGCTTGAAGGGTCTCATAACATGTCCTGCACCGTGCTTTTTTCTCGTTTTGATCAGCTTCGGGTAATATTTTACTCTCCAATGTTGGTAGATATCTGGAGTTCTCCATTTCTACAACCTGTCTTCACCCACTTGAACCCACATAAAGTAGTAATAGTGTTAATGGTTCTACATTACAGTTGTCAGTATTTGTATAATAAAACCGAGCTGCCGTTTTTCCTCTATATACTAGTTTGGTTATAGTAGTGAATGTCAACTAAATCTTATTTTTAATGTTTCAGCTGGAAAGGATCGTTGGAACAGCCCCAGCGAAGAGAATGGTTACATCTGAGAAAGCTGTTTTTGTTTTCTGTTAATACCTAAACCAACCAACGTCTTGCAAACGGAGCAAATTGCTGTGAGAAAATAGATGTAGCTATCATATAAAAACCTCAGAGTTTTCAGGGTTAAGAAGCCTATTACCCAACGCCCTGCAATGAGAATGTTGGAAGAAACAAGCATCTCCACAAAATATTCATCCAGGTGCCCTCAGGAAGACAGATTTGTACCAAGGTGTCTTGATATATTTATTCTTTTTTGTCCCTTGTTATGTACACAACAAGAGTGGCAATTTCTAGGTTAGGCACTCACTTCTCACTCAGAAATGCTGTAGTTTGATGTTGCTTTATTTGGAAGAGAGTAGCAATTTTTATGCAGTGGAATTTTGTGGACTTTTCATTTGAAGATCTTTAGGATAGAATCTTACTTTGATTTTGATTTTCAATTTAGTGTTGCCTTTCATGGTATTTATTAATTCTATTTTCCATGGGGATTATATCAACTTGGTGGTTTCTCCCTTATTGAAGCCACCCCAATGTATTTCTATTAATACAATTTGTTTGCCCATAAAAAAATAAAGCTGCAATTAATTCATTCTCAAAATAATTTCTATTAAAATTGTCTATTTTTTTTTAAAGATAGTTATGTACACACTACAAAAATATTTTTGGCTAAAAAAAAAACTACAAAAATATTTTTAAAATAAGTTAGGATATACGTAAGGAAAAAATCACTTGAGTGTGCATAAGAGAACAACTTGGTGGGTATGAGAAAGGTTTTATGATACCCGTTCTTGCCCTGCTTCCTAACCTTGTGCCCTATACCCGTCCCGTTTCCCAATAATAAAAAACTTTTCCTCGCCCATTTCGGGGATGGGTATTCCTCGTAATAAAAAATGGTTAATTTGGTTGTCTCTCCTCCTTAATTACACTTTAGCCTGTTTTGAGCCATCAGATTTTTTTTTAATTAGTTACAATCGATTTTGATGGAATAATCACGTCACCTAAGATTTCAGATCGTGTCAGACTCCAACTGTAATAGATGGAACGATAGCGTTTCATTTTTTCAAAGGTAAAAACGTCAAAACGAGGTCGTTTTCAGGTGTGATTATCTAAAAGAAACATTTTTGTTCTATCTGTCACAACAGAAGGCTGATATGAACTAAAATCTTAGGTGACATAATGATGATGTGTCACCCTAAGCTAACGTGACACATCAAAATTGGCTACAACTGATAACGTGAGTTTAATTTAAAATAATAGATAAATCTAAGGACACAAACCTTGTTAAACCATAATTATGGACTAAATAAATGTAAAGGAAAAATCAATTAACCTTTAAAAAATTGTAGAAGCACAAATGAATTAAACTCGTAGAGATCATTTGCAATTACCTCTTATTTTAGTACCAAAATATGAGCTATCTTCCATAATTATTAAAAAGAAAAAATGAGTGAAGGACGAAGGGGCAAATCCGTAATTTAATTGGAATCCAAACCCCAACTAGGGTTTCTACTCTGCAGACCAGATATAAATAAGCATACACATCAATTTGATCAGTCCTCTCTCAATCTGTGATAAGCAAATTAGGGTTTTGTGTGTTAGCTTATCTCGCAGCCATGGGAGTTTTCACCTTCGTTTGCAAGCATTCCGGCGGCGAGTGGAGCGCCAAGCAGTACTCCGGTGACCTCGAGGCCTCCGCACCTTCACCTACGAGCTCCAGCGCAAGCTCGTCCAGGCTGCCTGCGCCTCTGACTCCTCCGGCGGCGTCCAGTCTTCCTTCTCCCACATCACCCCTTCTTCCGGTGTCTTCCAGGTACATCTCTTCTTATATCGTTTGAAAAGAAATTACGTTTGATTGTATTTTCGCAGATCCGAATGGATTTAGTAGATTGAATGTAGAAATTTTCTGATTTAGCTGTTTTGTATTACGTTTTTGCTAATCTGGATTGTTGATATCGGTGTTTTTTATCATATCGAGTGGATTTGATTATGCTACGGTAAATGATATTTTGATAATACACACAATATGCGAAAAAAATCCACTGAATAGCATAGTAGTAAAGAAATTGGATCTGAGAAGATCAAATATGTTCTGAATGCTGGTTCTTAAATGAAATCATTGTGTGGCTTGATTGTGAGTACAACAATTACGGAAATGGAATACACACAATATGTGGAAAAAAATTCACTGAATAGCATTGTAGTAAAGAAATTGGATCTGATAAGGTCAAATATGTACTGAATGCTGGTTCTTAAATGAAATCATTGTGTGACCTGATTGTGAGTACAGCAATTCTGGAAATGGTTTGTGTTTTCAATTTTATTTTTATTGTGTTCATGTGAATGAGCCTTTTCTTTTGAATATATAGGTGATCATTGGTGGTGCCACAGCCGCTGCCTTTGTTGGAGGTGGTGGTGCCGCAGCTGCCCCAGCTGCTGGAGCCCCGGCTGCTGCTGCACCTGTAGCTGAAGAGAAGAAGAAGGAAGAGAAAGAGGAGAGCGAGGATGAAGATATGGGATTCTCTCTATTCGATTAGAGTTACATTTTATGATTGTTATCTTTTTTGCCTCTTAATTTTACAGCCCCAGGAACTTGCAGAATTAGACTATGGATTTCTATGTTGAATTGAATTGCTTATTGCTTGTTTATGATAGTGTCTTATGTTTCCTATCATTTTCAATATAGGATAATGGGTTAGAGCTCTGCTGCATTTATGTTATACTTGTGTTCCAACATATGCATTCCAATGGATTTCATCAATTTTTGTGAAAAGATACATCTCTGTCCTGTGACTGCATTTGCTACATCTTGATTGAGTCATACTCTAGCATGGCTCATGTGGAAAAATTATTTCCATTTTGCCCTTTTTTTTTATAAATTTTAATGACCTATATATCCTCTCTATTCATATTAGTTCTTAGAATACCGTGCAGAAAATGAAAAACTTGGAATTCCATCCACATGGAAAAAAAATGCAATACGATAGAACTTGATACATGTAATGTGAGTTGAGCTTATTAGAACTTGATACATGTGTTTATCTCTATGTGAAGGAGATTTTATAGTTAAATATACATGTTTTTATTTAGACACTAAATTGTTCTAGTTTCACGGTTTAACTTTAATCGGTAGACCTAAATGTGCTATGGTTCGACCTTGTTTTTGTCATAATATTTGTATACTCTACTGGTCTTTCCCAATTGCTTTTCTCAATGTTTGGCTTAGGTTAGATAAATACCTCTTGAAGTTTGAAACTTGACCGACATGCTTTCAACTGATACCCGGTGAAGTGACGGATAACAGTCGCAAGAGGGGCGACACTTGAATATCTAAACCCATAAAATTGACAGCACAAAAATTCATAAAACACAAAACAACCGGCACAAACATTAAATGTCACATCATACACTTACTAATTGGTAAAAGCTTACTTCTGTGTGACCAAGAATGGTGAAAATGACCGGAATAAATGGTAGGTTTGACAGGTAAAGAAGACAGGAAAAAAAAGTGAGAAAAGATGGGAATGCACATGTTAATTTTTTAACATCATTTTCGACGGATTCGTCGCTATTGCTTCAAATTTTGTTATGACAAAGTTTCAGCACATTTCTTCGCAATAAGTTCCCGCAAAGTCATTAACGTCACTTTTTTGTCGTAATTATTATACATTTGCTACAACTATTTTTTGTCGCAAATATTAATGTTACGTCTCTAAATACTAATTCCGTAGCAAATTTGGTACAAATTAATTTCCTAACAAAACTTTTGTAGCAAGTAAGTGTTTATCTTGTAGCGATGAGTTGATGCGAGTTCCTCCTGACTATATGGTAATAAGATTTTTTCCAATTGAACGGTGTCTCTAAATCAGAGGTACCGAGGAGGCTTCTCTTTAGCGCTCGAAGAAGTCATATCTCGACAAACTTACTAGGTACAATGGCTAAGTGATTCGTGTTCCGAAAAGTGCATCCCACTCCAACAACCTTATTAATGTATGACTAAAACCAAATAAGTAACAAAAAAAAATTACAATTTTGATCAAAATTTGCAAACATCTGATCTGGCCAGTTTCAAATAATATAGGACAATTTTCTCATTTTACAAAAATTACTAGTTTGAGAGCCCGTGCGATGCACGGGTAAGTATGATAATTAAAAATAATTTTATAAATATATAACTAATATATGTTTAATTATATTCAAATTTATACCAACTAAGTGATTATG
>JAYMSZ010000997.1:0-16042 GCA_036897665.1 Pelargonium citronellum | reverse complement strand
CGTGTGTTTTAAGCTTAAGGATATTTAACAGTATGCTGACAATTGGGTTGGGCTGGGTTGGGTTAACATTTAGTTAAATTCTTCTTTGGTTCTCTATTATACACAAATTTAAGCTCGATGATGTGACTAAAACATGTTGGGTCAAGTGTTTAAAACACTTTGATTTTTTTTTTAAGTTTCGGGCTTGAGCTTTTCAAACGACAGTATGGAGTGTGACTTGAGTTAAAAGGAAATAGTTATTTTCTACTATATAGTTCAACGGATAAAAAAAAGTTTCGATCTTGTTACTATTTTTTTTTAAAAAAATCAACAATGTTTAGTGTGAGATCAAGCATGATATGCACTTACATTTGCCCTTCTATATTTGTAGTTTATAGATTTTGGGTACACATCATATCACATGTATGTGGCTACAATAAGCTGATGTCCCATAGAGACCATAAAGAATCTTTCAAGAAATAAAGGAGAGATGATGCATCTTATCCTTTTCTTTCCTTTTCCTTTCGTTCATATGTAGCTTGCCGTTTTTAATACTTTTCCACAACTATTGCTTCCCTTTCTACTTTCCCTTGTTGATCACGTTCACACACTTTCACTTTTGATGACATTTATGTCTTTTTTTTAACATGTTTTGTTTGATTGCTCCTTGTGTTCACACTTACGAAATGATATTTTTTAATCGGCCGACACAAACATCAACTGAAAGGAGATGATCGATACCCATTAAAAAAAAACGGGGTTTTCATCCATCACTCAATAGAAGATAGAATAAGTACACGTGTCAGACAATACATGAGAGAATAATTTCTCATACATAGGCTTAAACTACAACAAGACTGTATATACATACATGGGAACAGCTTTGCTTGCATAATTACTACAATTTCACACGAACTCATTTTCATCAAAATTGAAATCAGTGCTGTCAAAATCGACAATATTGTCCAGATTTTGAGAGGTGGTGTCTGTGCACGAGTACACCATGGACACAACCTCGGACGAGTCAAAAGACAAGAGATCCGGCCACATTATGGAATCAATCATGGCTCCTACGTTGTCGGAGTAACATTCCTTGGTCGGAGAATCTAAGTCCGATTCCTTTGATTCCTCCTTAATATTTACTCTGCAACTGAGAGGGTGTGGTTCATCACTTGTTGGGAGCCTATTCGAGTGATTGTCACTACTGTTAATGGCATTATAAGAATCCCAAATAGGAATAGGATCAGACAAATGGGTGACCACTGGAGGAGTCTTGATCATGTCTCTGCAGGTGTGGAGTCCAATATAGGTAGTCTTGTACATTTGTGAATCGTCTTCCATTTGTTGGACTTGTTTTGTGGCTCGACAACCTTGATCGTGTTTACGTGTGCACCGGAAGTAAGCTCTGCACATGAAAACAATTCCTAGATTCAGAAATCAGATCATTTACTATCATCTAAAAATCCCAATTTGGTTACTGAACTTATTTTCAACTTAAACTAGTCCATTAACTTTTAAATATAAACTTAAAATGATCGTTGTAATTAGTTTATCTATAAGAAAATGTGACTTGAAATTTTAAATATGACTTATATAACCCGCACATGACCTGTCATTCTAATAGTTAGTGATATCATAGTTTTGTAAGCTCAGTTTGCAAGTACATAATTGTTTTCTTTTTTCAAATATTTTCGAATAGTGTGACTCATGGTACGACATATCATATGATTCTTTGTCATACTTAAATGGTTTGGTGGGTTTCATTGCTAAAATGAGATTATGAATGTTCCTGCTTTGTATTTACAATTGAAAAAAGAAGAAGATAGTTTTGACAAAATAATAAATAAATAAAAGAAAACTATAACTATATTATTTTATTTTGCTCAAATAGGAATGGAATTTTTCAGAAAGCTAAAAATAAATGAATATTCCTCTTGAATATCATATAGTTGGAAAAATCCTTTTAGAATAAAAAATTTATAAAGAACTTTCACTACACAGACCTTGGATATTTAGCATTTAGAATGTCCTTCTGGCCATATTTTCTCCAAGCTTGGCCATCATCTGTTGATGGAGTCACTGTGGTCCATGTCTGCAAATTCTTTCTGCAGATATTGCAAAACCGAAATTAAATTAAGAAAACAACTTGGCGCATGCCACGCCAACATGTCAAAAACATGTAAGACAAGTTTTAACAGCGTGACAACACTGCAGGTATTAATTACACATTAAATGGTACCTTCTCTTGTAACAGCCTCTCTTGTCGGGTCTCTTGCCGCTGTTGCCGCCGGAATCTTGAGATCTCCGGTCATCGCAACAAGCAGAACCCACCTGAGAGATCGCCGGAGACTGATCCTCGGAGGAAGAACCGGAAGTGAGTACGGAAAGTGTGTGAGTGAAGGATTTCAAGATGTTGAGAACCAGTTCTTGAGGATCCGAAACAGAGGAGTAGGTGTCTTGCCGGAGAAGAAGCTGAAGCTGAGTCGCCGAGTCGCGGCCATGAACGAGCTCTTCTATAACTCGTTTCCGTTTACTAGTACTATCTTTTTCCGGCGAACAAGAAACTGCAGGAACATTCATTGTAGATTATATTTCTCTAATGAACAGAATCAGAGAATTGTTTTTTTGTTGGGTTTCTTGATTTTCTTGATGGTATGTTTTTGTTTTTGAAATGGAGAGTGGCTTTGTTGGGTTTGGAGGTGGGTGGGATGAGATTTAGAGGATAAAAGAGAAGGGCTTTTTATTAATGTGAGAAGGGGTTTTTTGAGGGAAAGTGAAGAGTAATTGGGAGGAAGATGTTAGGAAGTAACCTTGGAATGATGTGGAAATTGGAAAAATATGCACTTTGCTTACCATTGTATGGTGATGTCAACCCTATGATGCTAGCATGATGTCATTTTTTCAACCATTTTTATTGCAATATCATTTGGGTTCTAATTATGTAATTATTGTTTGAATATAACATTGACAAAATTATTGATGAATAAATTGATTACTTATTCATCAATGGTATTTTGATGATTGGAAGTATCAAGAAATAAAATACAATACAAACTCTAACTAATCAAATACATTACATGAAATTTATTTTTGTAATCTAAATACTAGCCAAATCATTTTATATTTTTTTTCTTGCGACTTGAAACTTGATGTTTATAAATTCACCTTAGAAAAGCTTATATCGCTACGAAAAAATAAAATTGTTATTCTATTGTCACAATACAACCTGAGTGATCTTTCTATACCAACAACTACAAGTGTTCTCATAATAAAATTATGTAGCCATTTTGCATATGCCTTATAACAAGCAACAAATTCAACTTTTCATAGTTGATAAAGCGGAAAGTGATTGCTTAGCAATCTTCCATGATACTCCTCTATCTAACAAGAAAACATATCTTTATTTTGATTTATAACTATATCGGTTCCAACAAAATTAGAGTTAAATATCCAACGACCTCGAACTTATTCAACCTTTTAAATTTGAGCATATAATCTTCAGTATTATGTAGATATTTGAAAATGCTCCCTCTTGAATTGTTATGGAAACTACTCACCATTTCCACAGGACGGGAGCAAACATGTGTATACATGAGATTCCTTACAATTAAACCTACTGAACTTACGCTACACACAATCTTCGTTAATAATATTCATTTCAAACCAAAAAAGATTATACCATATTAATGAGAAACATGTTTGAGCCCGAAGATGAATTTCTTAAGTTCATAAAACATTTTGTTAATTTTCCCATAAGCCAACTCTTATGGTTATAGATGGTTTTCTCAATGTCATCATTAAAGAAATTCATCTTTACATCCATTTGATGCAACTAATCATCCGAATGGGTCGCAAATTTCAAAACAGTTCTAAAAGAATCTTTTGTAAGAAATGAAGAGAAAGTTTATTTGTCCATTCCCTTTGATTAAGTCTTTTTGCGGCAAAATGAGTCTTGTACCTCTCTATATTGCCTTGAAAACCCCTTTTGTTTTTAGATATTCCCTCCCAAATCCCAATCATTCTTTTAAACTTTTAGGTTATGGAACAAGATTCCAAATGTCATTTTTTCTCCATAGATTTATTTCCTCATCCACAAAATTGATCCATTTTTGAAAGATAAGACATTTCATTGTCCAATTAACCGTGATATGATCAACACTCACTATGTCAATATTATTCTTATGTTCATTCAGAAATACTAGATAATCGTCTGAAATTGCACATCTCTTTTCTCTCGTAAACATTCGTAAAGACAATAGTTTCATTTGAATTTGAGTTCGTTGAATTTTTCGATCCTCAAAGATGAAATGTGAGCATCTATCCACTCAACCATTTGAATGTTGGTGAGACGGAACGTTTAAACGTTACTAACGTAGAAAAAGAGTGGTTAACTGGTAACGATACTATCCATTGGCAAGAAAAAGCGTCGTCTTCTTCCAAGCTTCGGCCAATGCTATCGCTATTGCCAGTCAGGTGTGGGTGTAGAGCTGTAGCACCGCCACTTCCGTTACTGAGGATGCTCTCTTCTAATCACATCCACACATCAAACCCTAACCCTAGAATTTGCCCTACAGCTTCCAAGCCATCAGATTTTCCAGAAAAAATTAAAATTAAAAAAAAAACTGAAATCAAATTCTCCTCATCTTCCTCTCTCGTCCACCTCCAACCAAAATCCCAGCCCCATGGTTTCGTCTCGCGCCATGCCTATCTCCCACTCCAAGTGCTTCTCCGCCGCCGAACCCATGCCCATTTCGGCCGCACAATCCGATTCCGACGACGCACCAGCTCTCGTCGTCGTCTCCTTCTATAAGTTCGCCGATTTTCCTGACCATGCCGATTTGCGAAAACCCTTGAAAGATCTTTGCCAGCAACTGGTACCTCTACATTCAATTTATCTTCTTTTTGGTTTTGCATAAAAGGGGCAAGTTTGATCTTAGGGTTCTTGTAGCTGAAATGTTGAATGCTAGGTTATCTTAGTGTTCTTTTTGTTTTTGCAATTTAGTTGGTGGCAAAATCTCAAACTAGTAGCTGTGTTGGATGATTAGTGATTGCCAGTTATAGTTGCTGTTTTGTGTTTTCATTTTGGATTTAGGGTTGGGTGTATGTTTGGAGTGTTGCTCATCTCGCCTTGCTGATCTGATCCCCTTCAGCGTGTTTCAGGTGGTATCATTCTTGCACCTGAAGGTGTCAATGGCAGCATATGTGGGACTCGGGAATCGGTGGAACGAGTTCTTGATTTCATCCAAAGTGATGTCCGGTTAAAGGGGCTTAGACGAGTGGAGTCCCCTGTGAGTCCCGAGGAAGAAGCTATCCATCATGGGCACACTAGCAGTTCTCCTCTTGGAGCGGGGGAAGACGCACCCTTCCGATGGGATCATGTGAGAGTCAAGTTGAAGAAAGAGGTATTCTCGTACCAATTCAAGACAACTGTTTATTTGTTTAATTTTTAGGGTTGAGCTCTTAAATGATCCCCTTACTATTCACTCATATCAAGTTTGATCCTTAGACAATTTTTAAAATTATCGATGATATCTCAACTAATCGATTTCTTCCCCAATACTCAAAAACTCAATTTTTGTTCATTTTAAGCCTTAAAAATTGATTCTTTTCCCTAGAGGGTCATACTTGATATGGGTGTATTGTTGAAAGATCATTTATAAGTTCAACCCTTGTTTTTATTTGGATTTAAATAAATTTGAACTGTATTAAATGCTTCATGTCATACTTACACGAGGTAGTACATATTAATGTTTAAGCAGATTGTTACTCTTGGAATGCCGACTGTATCACCTATTGAAAAGGTTGGAAAGTACGTCAAACCAAAGGATTGGAATGCATTGATTAGTGATCCAGATGTTGTGAGTTACTCAAACTTCATTGCTTTTGTTTTATTTGCTGGCTAGCTTTTGTTTAGTTGGTTAACCGACATGAAAGCATAATTTATGTTTATCAGATCGATTGTGTTTTGCCTGTTGTTTGCTTGAACTGATCCACTGATTAGATTTACCATTTAGGCGAACTTATAGCGAGAAGCTTTTTCTATGTGTTGATTTATAGTTTTTGATGAATAGAGGTCAGGGAAAACTTTGTTGAATCAGTCATCAGTACATTGAGTATGGTCATGTATCCTTGTTCCATATTCAAGCCTCTCTAAATCAGAGGGCAAAAGTACACATTCAAGTTACTAAGGTGTCCAATTCTTATCTCATCTGGTGGGACAAGGTGAACTGGTGAAGTAATTATCAGCCCATTATGTCCAAAATGGGAATCTCATGATTGAGTATCCTAAAATGAAATAGGTATAACAAATAGTGGATATGCTATAAAAAACCTAGGGTCATTCCCTTGTTAGATAGTGTCCTGCTAGTTGTAGGTGTGTTGCTTCAGATCCATGCTTGCGTGACCTGGGAATTTCATCTGCTGGGACTGGGAGTGATATTTGCACTCTATTTGCACTCTATTTGCACATGGCCACATGCAGAGCAATCATATCTTTTGATTTTTATTTTGGATCATTTTTACATTTATCTTCAATTGGAGAATAATAGTAGTATCTGACCAAGTTTTCTTAGTGAGACAGCATATTTGCATTTATGTGTGCATTTGATTTTAAACTTGCTCATTATGTTTGCTCATACAGGTGGTGATCGATGTGCGCAATGACTATGAAATCAGAATAGGGAAGTTCAAAGGAGCAGTTGATCCGTGTACCACAGCATTCCGGGAGTTTCCATCATGGGTGGAGGACCAATTACAACCAGCTGTACTTGATTCCCAGCATTCAAAAGGGGAGGCAAATGAGCCCACAGGGGACAGGAAAGAAGAGATTCAAGAAGAGAAGATGCCATCACGAGTTGCCATGTATTGTACAGGTGGAATTCGTTGTGAGAAAGCTTCAAGTTATCTTCTCAACAAAGGTTTTAAAGAGGTATTTTCAATCTGAATGCTATTACCGTTTTTTTTTTGTGTTTGTGGAACTATCTTGAATAATGGATTGCATAGTTGTGTGCAAAGAAAATCTATTCCAGAAAGCTTTTCAAGAGGCCAACTAAAAAGCACCGTTTTTATCAGTCCCTCTTGTGTCTTAATTTATATCAGGTTTATCATTTGGAAGGTGGAATTTTGAAATATCTTGAAGAAGTTCCGAAGAGAGAGAGCCTTTGGGAGGGAGAATGCTTTGTGTTTGACAAGCGAGTCTCAGTTGAGCATGGGTTGGTCCCAGGAACTTTCAAGCTTTGCTATGGCTGCAAGAAACCAGTGAGCGATGCTGACATGGAAACTCCTGAGTGGGAGTACGGAGTTTCTTGTCCGTACTGTTACTCTTCAAAATCCGAGGAAGAAAAGGAGAGAGCAAGAGCTCGGCAAAGACAGTTTGAGACATTTGGCATCATTGGTGGTCCGGACAAGGGACGTCGACCAAAGCGAAAAACCGATGATAAAGACAGGAGCATGACTGAGATTTCAAAGTCAGTGTAACTATGAAGTATATTCAGATAGGCTACTTATATATGTGGGAGATGCAATTATGCATCTGCTCAGAGATGAGATGTAGAATTTATTTGATTGTGTTTTGTTCTGTCTCACCTGTATGACTTGGCATTTGCTTGGATTAGACATTTTTGAAAGTTGGTTTGTTCCAAGTAAACAAATTGCATGTTTGGATTACTTTAAACATTTTCCCTCATAAGTAATACTGAGAAAAGATAACGTGAAACTAACTTATTATAATGATATTATCGTCAATTATTGCATAGCTAATTTTTTTAAAAGAAATTGAAAGAAAAGTGGACACTTTGTCGAGGAATCATAGATAACCAATTGAAATGGTTTGTATCTGCAAAACCCAACCATCTTGCCCACTGTTTTGGGTATTTATGAATTGTGTTGTGTATCAAGCTTGATAGGAAGATGATCCCGACGCGTGAAAGCAAGTTCAAGATACAGGAGGCCCGAACAACCATTCATGGCATATGAGGCTTGAATGACCGTTCACATCATCTGAACAGCTGTGTCAATGTGGAGAGGGTTCAAGATACAATAGACTTGAACGGTTGCCCGAAAGTTTACGTCAGTATATAGAGAGTTCAAAACCACGTGACGGATTATGGGATGATTACATGAGTAATTTAACATAGCTAAACCGTCGTGCTACTAAAATAATAATTATTTAATATATTTTAAACTTTACGGCAAACCACTTAACAAAGAAACTGATAGACGGGTGGGCTCCGGTAGTTGTAAGCTGAGGACCACTAATTTCATGGTAAAGCCCATTTGCGGCTCTCGTATTCTAGTGAATGCCCAATCATTATTTTATTGAAAACGAAGGAAGATTCTTCAACATAAATTAGGGCTTGTCATTGTTTTGTTACGTCTTCGTCTTGGCCTTACTTTGATTCGATCTCGAGAAGCTAGGATTTGAAATTGATTGGAAATGGCCGGTTTGTTCAACTTTCTCAGGCCTAGGCTTCGTCCCCAACCGGTCGACTTCCAGGCCGCCGCCGCATGGGGGGTCGCCGCCGGCACCACTGCTCTCTGGCTCGTCCAGGTAACCTGCACAATCCATCTTTCTCTCCGTTTGTTTGATTTTTATTTGCATTTTCATTCGAAGCTGTGTTTGATTGTTTGGAGATTCGCAATTCTTATTGAGTTTTGGATTTTTGGTTTCCTTTGATCTGTTGAGAATTTATCTTGGATTGTTTGCTTTTGAATTGTCATTGTCAAATATTGAAAAAAGTTTACTTAATTTTTTATGCTAAGCAATATGAGTATTTGAAATAGCTAAAACTATAATTGATACTGCAATAATAGCTATATATCTGTTAGTGTAGTGCATGTGATGGAAATAAATGTTATTGATTTATTGTTGGCCAAGTCTGAATTCGAATAGGATTGTTCATTGTAAGATGCTTTTTCTCATAATTGTACTAAATTTCTTATGAGGATCCCAATCTGATTGGTGCATTTCATCAATGATGTTTGCGAAAATTTGGGTGTGAAATCGAGTTGGCAAAGCAAGGCTTAATAGGTGTTATGAATGAACCTCGAAGGGCTTCTTAAGGTTCAGGCAACAAGAAGGTGACGGTGGTATACAAAGTAATAAGGCTTCTTCCGTAGTTAGGTTACATGGTTACAAGAAAGAGTTAATAAAACTTTTGATTGTGGAAGAGGCTCCTTAACCGTTAGTTATTGAACTTTTGATGTTCCCATTCTTCTTTATTCTTTATGCTTATGTTGTTTACTCCTAGCATCTTAAGTTTAATTAAACTAACCATCTTTTTTTATTTTGCAAATACTTTGCAGCCTTTTGATTGGATAAAGAAGACGTTCTTTGAGAAAACAGAGAGCGAAGGGAAGTGAATAGGGATTTCGTAACCCTGGTAATCCATTTTGTGCACCGGGTTGCTGACAGGGAACAGTGGGCAGCTGATTCGAATAATGTAGTTTCATATCGACTTTTTTGTTTGCTCTATCTGAGTAACTCTTATCTGGGATTTTATGTTATGAATCCAGATTTTGTCTTTTGTTAAGATTGCTCTCAATTTTACTTGAGATTTTCCAATAACCTCTCTCCTTAGTCTTGATAGTTATGTTGTGCACTGTCAAGGAATAATGTTGTTGGCTATAGTATTAGAATTTGATTTAAATCAAGTGTACAATCTGTATGGTCACTTGGTTGTGCAAGAATAATTGTATGTTAAACTTGGTGTGATTAACAGCAAATTGCATATTTTAATGAACTGTTCATTACTTGTATTTTGTTGAAAATATGGACAATGGTAGGATCTAGGAAGAGTTGTTCTATTAGTATAAATTACAGGCCCTTTGGTTTGTATGTTTGATAGTTGACTTCAGGTTTCAGAGAGAAAAGCAGCTTGAGTTTGTGGAGGATAGATTAAGGAAAACTTGTTGAAATTGTGTTCAATGTTGTGTCAATGAAGCTCGATGGGAAATTTCAGTTGTGACAATGTTGTAAGCCAGTGTGGACATTAGCAAAAGGTTATTCCAGTAGAATAGACGGCGCGATTGTTTCCCGTCTTAATCATGAGGTATCGAGAGCAAGTGGACAACATGGACGAGAAAACACTTCCCACCAAGTTGTAACGCAGTTGTATTCTTAGAACTCGAACTTGAGATCGCAAGTTAAACTGGAATAACCTCCAACCAGTTGACCTTACGGTTTATCCTATTCTTTGGTCTTTTGAATTTTGTTGATAAGGCTCCATGATATAGGGGCTGTTATCATGTTGGAGATAATGATCCCTTGTATTTCTCCATCATATTAGAATTCAGAAGATCAAATAAACTCAAGGGGTGGCTGTTTTGTTAGCCAAATACTTATCTATTTATTGAATCATAAAATTAGGTCAGTCAAAGTTGAGGCTGCAAGTACTCTTGAGCCAAACCAAATGGCAACAACTTGTTCAGATTCAGAAAAACCTGCAGCTGACACTGAGAGTTCACCAAATGAAAATGACATGAAATGCAACACTGGAACTCTGTTTGAGGCTTTTTCTAGAGTATCTAGTGAGGTTGACCAAGACATGGTGGATCAAGTGAATGCTTGTGACCCAATGCTAGCTGCTGTATCAGTGGAATCTGTTCTTCACAGATCCAATGATGCCCACAAGTGCAAAACCATAATGTGCAACATCATGTATCCAAACCATGGAGGGTTGAGGAGGAGAATTCTTGTGAGAGAGATCAACCCAGAAAGGCTTCTTCGGATGCCTGTGGAAGAACTGGATAGAACGTGTTTCGATCACGGGGCTGGCCACACTGATAAGTTCAAGTGTGGTCGGTGTGGACAGCGTAACTGCACTTACCTCTGTCCTCAGTCGCGAAGTGCTGATGAACCCAAAACAGTATATCTCAGGTGTTTGAGCTGCCGGAATTGTTGGAAGTTTTGATAGATTCATTACATGTTCCTGGCTTAGCTATATGCTACAATGCACTTATTATTGTCATTTTACATGAATGTTTCGTATTTGATGAATATTGATCTAGTGCCTCTAAAGCTGAAAATCCAAGCGAATAACGCGCAGAGGAAAGTAAAAATATTTGGAAAGCATATTCATTTTTGAAGACAGTAGAAACCAGATTCTAATTTCCTAACTAATTCACATTTCATGATTGGTGAAAGTGAATGTTCAAAACTAGAGTTTTGGTATGCAATGCCCTGTAAACTATACTTTACACAAATGAACAAATCACAAAGAGCTATTTTCCCTAATAAGAGCCTGAAATCTATGAGTATTGTATACCCCAGTAAACACCTGTATATATAATATGAAAAATAATATCTATCAGCAAAAGACAGACATACCGATCATCAGACTCAGTCACTGAAGTCCATGCTTCCATGTTCATCTCCCAAACTCGGCAGCTGTCTTAACTCCAGAAATGAGCCAACAGACATTTTCCATCCTCCACAAATCACACTCAAAACTCCATCTTATTCACTAGTACGCTTGTCACCACCGCATATTTGGTTGTAATTATTCAAATGCCTGTCAATGTATTCACCTCATGCATTTTTTTCCTCTGATATCAGGAGCTTGTACCCACAGCAGACAGTCCAGTCCCTCTTATCACGATACTGGGTGAAGCATAGCCCATGAGACGATGCAGCGGGGAACTACTTCTTGGCTGCACCACTTCAATTTCCGAGGTTAATTTCTCCTTTTTGGACGTACCAAAGGAAGGTCCAGCTGATCCATATGCTACCACTGGATCCTTGTATTTGTTTCGAAACTGTTTCCTAATAGACTCCTTTTTCTTTCCCATGGAGTCTAAAGAATTAGCGTAAGACATCTTTCTGTCGTCCGTATTATCTTGAGTAGCACGCATTCGTGTGAGGGAAACCGGATCTCCTTCAGTGGAGCAACTCTTACAAAAGGAGAGATCAGAATATGACATGGGATCAACATGTGGACAATTTTTTCCACGACATGATGACGATTTGCTCCTCCGATCTATGACACCACTGTAGTCATCAACTTCACTTGGTGGAGGATCTACAGCATTTGGTGAATATGGAATGATATGAGTTCTGTTTTGAACTGAAAACTTAAGTATGGTATTGCAAGCACCACATCTGAGCTTGTAATATCTCCTTTTGAAGAGGAGAAAATCTTCAGGAAGTTGCAGCAGCTTTGAGCAATGATAACAAGTTATAAAAGGTGCTCCACCTGCTTTTGGCCGGAAATGTCGCTTGACCACAAGATGTTTCTCCTTCAAGTATTTTCTCATCACACGATCTTTAAATCTTTGATCATCAGACTTTGTTTCATGGCCCCTTACGGAAAACTCAGGTTCCATATACCGTTGGGGACTTAATGTAGAAGAGCTGTACGAATTGTAACAATTATGACCAGGGCGGACACCACATAGCCCCTGGTTATGGCAAAGGACTGGAGGCAATGGTGCTGAGAACTGCCAGTCTTGGGGACGGCAATGCAAACAATGGCGATCAACGTGGTGTCTGCTGTTTGGTGCCTCTCCTGAGAAAGACATTCGTGAGTATTTGGGTTGTTGTGCTGAATTGCTTCCTAGCCTGCTTCTTCCAGGGTACATCGGATACACCCGTTCACGCCAAGTTTCCTCCACAAGTAATGCGTGATTATAGATGGTTGGGATATTCTTTTCCTTCCGATTGACTCCTACTGAGACTCTTCCATTTGCATTCTCTTCCATATTGCACGACTGATCAAGTTGGTCCTGCAGTTCATGAATCATTCTCAACAGCCTCATTTTTTCCTGCTCATGGTATTCAAGCTTGGTGGATGAATAAAAGCTCGAATCACTTATGTTGTCTTCACGCATTTGACTTGAAAAGCTGCTACTTCCATAACCAGCTTGGAAGCCCCTTCGATATGGAGGTACCTTGGGAGGAAATCCATTCTTCTCCACTCTTGTTGAGTTTCTAGGTGGACGAGGATATCTCGTGGGTTCCCCCAATTCATCACAATCCCATTCTTTTTCTTTTGTGGTATAAAGCTTCTTATTACCCGAGGGTGCTGGCAACCATTGACTTGGTTGATGTTGCATTTCAGGATCAATATTTCTCATGGAATCTACCAGGAACCGGTCTCTTCTGAGCTTTTCTCCAGAGACAGCAAAGTCATCAGCCTTATCAGTAATTTCCAGGGAGTGTATATATCTGTCAGAAAACTGATCTTCAATCCCGTCATATGAAGAAACACTGCCATCATAAGCATGGCATCTTCTGGTTGTTGGAGATTTCGACGTATCTGTTAGTATACCACTGAGCTCAGAACTTGGGCTGGCGTATTCTGTAGTTGCATATGTGTCTCTGGATCTCATACTGTCAAAGCCTCGCTGAACAGTTTTATGAGACTGCTCGCAAGGAGAGGAAACAGTAGCCAAAGGAGTTCTTTCCCTAAACGGCCCATCAACAGCAACAACAGAACTAACATCTCCTTTAGCCAATACATTATCTGTATTTGAGATTCCAAAAGTGGAAACACGAACATTTCTAGCCTCTTCTGATTTTGCTCCAGCAAATAGGGGCGGGCTCTCATCAATTGCTTGAACATCAGAATTTGGTCCTGCAGATGGTAATGGCTCCTCAGTCTCATAATCAACAAGCTCAGTTGACGAATAAACTTCACTGGCAACTCCCGGTCTCTTCATATCACAATCTCCACACCCAAAACGGTTGCTTCCACTGCTTTGGCTTTCATCAGATAAGTCCATAGCTCCACGCTCCTCTACCTTGGAACCTCCATATCCATTCTGATCTTGAGCATTGTTATGGTCTGCAAAACACCCTGATATAGGCTTTGCTTCATGATCCAAGCTGCTCGGTTCCTTATCTTCTGAAACATGATCCGGTTCATTCATCAGAGCAACATCGGTTACAGGATCCTTTTTCCTGTTTTTTGCTGCATGCACAAATACAACAGGAATCATAAATATCATAGAATTAGAAAGATAAGCTCTTAGTAAGCACTCTCTCTGTCCCAATAGCTGTCTTATTTATTTTAAAAAAACACTGTCCCCAAAATAAGTTAATTATACATGAATTATCAATAAGAATAATATAACAAGTTAGTCCCTTGAGTTCATTACAACAAATACACATGGAGTACATGGCGAAACGCACAACACTAACATTTCATTGATCATTTTCCAAAAAAAATAACACATAACACTCATTTTGGGACGTAGGTAGTATTATATATGTATGCATACAAGAACAACAAAACGCGGGCGAAACTATATATAGCAATGAATCAAAGGATCACAAAAGAGGGATGATCAATTAACAAACAAATCAGAGATCCACAATAATGCAAATAAAGGAAAGTGAGGGCATAATTTTGGAAAATCCAATCAATCAATCAATCTAAAGAGTAGTAACCAAATTATGAGAGAAATTGAAACTGGTTATCTTCTAAATTGAGAAAGCAAAACAAAGAAAGAAGAGGTACCTTCAAGAAGAGCATCACATCCACCACATCTGTAAACAGGAACATTGGGCACTTCAGGAAGAATCAAGCGACACTTAGGGCATCTAACTAATCGAAATGGAGGAGTTGGTGCTGTGGACATCATCTCCAACAACATATAAGTAAATGCTTCTCTGTGTTTTCTGGAAACTAAAGACTACCAAAGAGCTTCATTCTGTTTTGACTCTCTGTAATCACAAATCAATAAATTATACAAGTAGTTTTGGTAAAGAAGAAGAAAAATGAATGTAGCTGAAACAAAAAATAGAAAGAGAGAAGAAGAAGAGAGAAGATGGGGGATGATGATGATATTGATCACACAGGTGGGTAGGTATGCAATTCAATTGTATGAATATAATAAACCAGAAAATGACTCGTTTTTTACTTTTTTTTTTTAATTTATAAAAAAATTGGAATTCGAATTCCAGGAAGAGAAGAGATGGTTGCAGTTGCAGATTATTGATCAAATTTCAGTACAAATGTGGAGGAGAAGGAAAAGAAAATTCAAAGATTATTTGCGTTGGCGTAAAGTTGAGGAGGACTCAGGACTTTGGGCTGTGCCGGTCTTTGTTGGCTAGGAGTTTGACTCTAGAAAAAGCATTCAGGTCGTTACAATAGGCACAACGTAATAAATTGGGGGCGGTGGTGGCTATTCTGATCATCACTTCCCTGCCAGTGTCTCTCAACTATCAGATTCAATCCAGCTGCAATGTCTTAAATTTGAATCAAAATCAGAAAAAACAAAACAGTGAGAGGAGGTGTTGAAGAAGAGGAATTAACACAAATTCATTGACAATTTCAGTAATTTCAATTTAAAATTATTATTGACAATTTAAGTCCTGTTTGTCCTTTATTGGGTCAACCTTCTCCTCTGCCTTGCCGTGTGTACCAATTTTGGTACTGCTACTGGTACTAGTCCAAGTCCACCGGAAGAAATTTTCTTCAATTTTTATGGCTACAACACACAAATATGCACATAAATTCTATCTTATTTTAATAATCGAGATATACAACAGATGATAGCTTTCTCATTTTACTTAAAACTCCACCTCATTCCTATCGTCCCCTCTAGAACCTAAGACTTTGAAAAAAAATACAAAATGCTTAAACTGCGGGGCACAACAAATTTCAATAGTTCTCTTAAAATATAATTACATTAAATAAATGTTAGTACATTATTGGCCACATCTTGTCCCATCCCAACTCCAACCTAACAATTGAACTGTGTCTTTAAAGAGTATGAGCTAGCCAAGCTGAAATGGAACCAGCAACAATCACCCTATATACTATATAATAGTAGGGATAATTAAACATAACACTTCTCAACTATACAATTTTTTAATTATGGTTACCATCAAGTATTAAAACTAACTACTAGCTATCTTGAAGTATGTCAAACTACTTTTCATCCAAAATTTTCATTAAAGTTAACGGAATATTCCAATAATTGAGGAAAATTTTAGAATATTCCGTTAACTTTAACAAAAATTTTAGATGGAAAGAAGTTTGACATACTTTAGATAACCAGTAGTTAGTTTCAATACTTGAAGATAGTCAAAATTAAAAGATGTATAATTGAGAATTGATAT
>JAYMSZ010000996.1:0-16048 GCA_036897665.1 Pelargonium citronellum | reverse complement strand
AATGCCGAACTCTGCCCGTCTTTCTCCAAACCATGCTGAATCAGACCACCAACTACCAGTCAACCTCGTAACCTGATCCTATCACGAGAGAGATTCCAACCGCCCAAATAAAGAATTGAGGGCCACTGTCTCTGCCTTCCACTGCCACTGCTACTCTTTGCGAACCCGGACTAAACTCTGCCATAGCTGCAATCTCCGATGATGATGCTGATGCCCTAATTCCGTTGCCGCCTCTCTAACCATCACTTGTCGAGCCCTAGCTGCCACAAATGAAAGCAATCACCGTCTCCTTAGATACCCTAATGGTATTACACTCATACAGAGACACGACCACTCCGGTACGATAGCCCTAGCCGCCGCCCAAAGAGCCGCAGCCACCGCTCTTTGAGAGAGAGAGAAAACCCTAGCCGCCTAACCCAGAGAGATCCATAATAATAATAAGTTATTAAAAGCTTCAAATTATGGTAAGAATATATATTAATAATTTAGGGATTATTTGCTGCATTTACTTACAGAGATTAATGAGTCTACAACCAAGAAGTTATTGGCTGAGTCTAGGTCAAAACACACCAAAAATAATGTTAACGGACACTTCAAGAATATGTTGAAAATATATGAGTGTTAAATCATGATATGATATTTTTTTTCATTAATTTGAGTGAAATTCGGTCAAAATACAAAGAAAACGGATTAGGGTGGGCGCATCACAAATTCATTTGGCGGGTATAAGAGTTAAATCATGAGATAGTATTTTCTCATTGGCTTGACTTGATTGACTCTCACCCGATAATTTTTTAAGGGATTTTTTTTCTCTACATACTATGTCTTTGTTTAAAATGAATGATAGTCTTTTAGAAAAATAACTCAATAATTTATAACACCTTTGTCGAAAGAAAAAAGTTTAAAGAAGGCTTATAAAAATAAGAGAAACTACTTTTCTTTCATTCCAAAATAAGCGTCTTTTTTATTTAAAAAAAAACAGAAAAGAAGAATTTTGTTAGTGTTGTGTATTCTCTAATATATTCAATGTATATGTGTTGTTGCAAACTTAAGATATACTAAAAGCAGGTTTATTATAGAAACATCATTAACAATTCATGCATAACTAACTTTCTAAAATAATGAAACACGCCACTTATTTTGAGACAACGTATAAGTGAATTATAACTTTTATTTTCAGACGGAAAGAGTATTTGTTTGAACAAAAAGAAAAAAAAAAAAGGGGCCATAAGTCTAGCAGCAGAAAACTGGATCCGGTCTCTACACTACATGGCTGAGTGTATAGGTGGGTGGGGATAGAGATTGATATGATATGACAAAAACAATTATTTATAATATGTGCTAATAGAGTTCTGTAATATTTCAGTTTTTTCTGTTAATTTATCCTCCATATAATATATATAGTATATATTAATTCTTGTAATACAGCTTAGTTTTGTTAACATTAATTGTTAATAATGGCATTGATTTGTCATTGTGTTGCTAAATAGCTTTGTTGAATGAGATGGGAAGTAGTGGACCAACAAGGATTGATTTAGTCCTTATCCAATACCTCCAAATCTACAACTGTATGTTATATCCTCTCTTTTTTTCCCTTTCTGATAACTACAAATGCTATCTAACATTTTGATAACATACAAAACACAAGCACTGGCTGAGCTTGCATCCAATGCTACCTCAAAATGATATACTATATCCTCAAACTGAAGTACTGGCTCGGCGACAGTATACATCAGTTTTAATTTGTGAATCTCGACTATGCACAACAGTTGAAGTGTGTGAAATAAGTCTTATATCGAATAAATATAAAGTGAAAATACTACATGTAATATTTGTGCAAGTAAAACTCTACTAACATGATTAACATTTTACTAGTAGAAGTCTAAATCATTATATGTAACCCGATATACAACAACAATGTGTTCGTCAACGTCTATGTTTCACTTTCTATGTTTTGGATTTTTTTATCTGACTCCTATATTTCTTTGCTTCTCAGAATCATCTTCCAAAAATTCACGATTCAATACTCAATATAATAATCTAGTCTCACGTAACACATTGTCGTATAAGATTTTGAATCGACGAAGTAATAGAAAGTTGACCACCCATTACTTGAGGAAAAGCTAATACAAGTTTTAAACTAGGTCATGCCACCATAAGTTGTCATTTATATACTTTATTACGTAAATTCTCGTGTTTGAACATTTAGCTTGAACATTAACTTACTTCACCAACTTTATTTCATATTTTAAGTAATGATTCCTAAATTTTAAGTGCCCATAATTTACAATTTATCTATTTTAACGATGAAACAACACTTAATACATGAATATGACTACATCAACTTATATATATGACTATGACATGAGATCATAAGATCTCATCAAAAACTTCTTGGCAACATGTGCTTGCTTTCATCATTAGTTAATTTTGTATTCAACCAAATTCTCCTATACTAAAACTAATATCAATACCATCTCGTTACATTAAGATTAAGAAATTGATTACATATAATTGAAAGATGTTATGGATCTAAGATTTGGGCAATTTTTCTTTCAAAATAGATCAAAAACCAACCAATACTCACTCTATTCACGTCCGTAAATATTATCGCGTCGGTGTTTACTTTCGGTTAATCCTGAAGTCACCTGAACTAGACTTGATTCAATAGTCTTGACCCAATTTGTTTAGTCTTTTCTTTTCTCGGTTCAAATTTAATTTTGCCTAGTCTTATTAACCGTCTTGGTTACCATTTTTTTTCCTCAAAATTATGAAACTGTTTTTATTTAAATTATTTATAATAAAGTTTAAAAAGACAAGAGAGGTTGTAGATGCAAGTGTATAAACGTCATACATGTGCAATGGATGCACCAAAATGTGTATTTGTTGAATAAGTTTAATCTAATCTACCTGTTATTATTATTTTTATTAATATTATTTTATTTTTTAATATTTGATGAGTGGGAGAACAAGCAATCCCTTCTGTCCTTCACACATCTTCCCCTACTTTTTATTTTGTTACTGTACATTATTTTAAATTAAAGTATTTTTAAATTAAAGAAACCATTGTTTATTTATTTTGTTTCCTTTTAAAGTATGATTATTTCTTTTATTTTCTTTTTTTTTTCTTTTCTCTTCTAATTATCTTATCCACATACTTTTCTAGATTTACAATTTCACCATTCAACAACTTGCAAACAAAATTTTTAACCCCCAACCCATCCAGCTATCAACTTTTGATGGTGCATGGTCCATTCCTTGCCTTTATATCAAGCCATCATTTATGAATTGAAAAATGCTAAACAACCCCTTAACTCTCTGTATTTGCAGTTCACACAGTCAATCTATATTAATTATAATAAAATTTACATGTAATTTGTATGTCATATGATGCTATACAATCTAACCCAAAACATGTTTTGGGTGGACTTTGTTTCTTTTAGGCAAAATCATATTTTGTAAATAGACAAGTAGGTAACATCTTTTCCAAATACAAGATCCATTTCTACCATAATTGTGATCAAAATCAAAATGCTTTTAGAGTCTGTCTATTTATCCTAAGAAGAAAATAAAATCAATGGCTTGTCATAATTTATTCTCAAGAACAATTTTAAATAAAATAAGATACTTTTCTTATGATATGAGGAATATTAGTTTTAGTCTTTCAGATTAATTATATCATAAATTTTAAAGACATAATATATAGAAAGATAGAGAGAATAAAATATAACTAAAATTATTTTTAAGTTAAGCTATGTCAAGTCACTAAGATGGCAACAATACATTAAATTTTCACTCAGTCATTTTATTGAAATTGTGGAAGAAAAACGAAGTGACCTAGTGGAATAAGAAAAATTAATGAGTCATAATCTTATTACCAACTTAACCTAAGACAAACTTATTGGTTTAGAGCCTTAGAGTCTTCTCTCTCTTTCTCTTACATACATATGTGTTAACAATGTAAATATATTAAATAAATTAAATATAATTAATGAATTACATAAATACAAGCATTACATGAAAATCAACACATATCACGCTATGAATATTACTTTTGACGTGAGAATAAGTTGAGAGAGAGAATAAAATAACATTTTCACTCTCCCGCGTGTCAATTGGGGTATCTATGTTCATTATGATTACAATGATTAAAATTTGGATAGATAATTAACGTAACATTGAATCTCATTTTGGGTTACCATCCATCATGTAAGCCAAAGAGATATGTGGATGGAGTGTGTCACATTCACCTCCACAACTATTCTAGAGAACACTCACCTTCTAGACATAGCAAGATAGTCAATTCTTGAAGTAGTTTTTGTACAAACTAATGTCCACAACATGACACTATATTCGAATAGATGAAATGTTCTTTATCCACAATTGTCGTATTATTTCTGCAAAAGAGAGGATTTAAGGATGTGAATGAAATTGTGAATGAGCTTGCAATGAGAAGGCATGCATGCGAGATTGAGAATGGGCTAATAGCTATATGAATGGATGAATGCGCACACAAGTAAGGTGGGTTGCACGCGCGTTCTAGCATTGATGGGTTGGAATCATTCGTGGCTTTCTAGTGCACATGAGATCGTGCACTCGTCAATCTTTACTCTGCAGCCATGACCATATCATCTTGAGCTCCAATGAGCCCAAACTGTAATTTTCTTAAAACAACATGTTGTTTGAATATATGTGTCATTTAGAGTCAATAAAGTTGAATATCAAAATTTCATGTACGTAGCGTCACTAACTATTTTATTATTTATTTTTCTTTTTTCTTGAAAGAGCAATATAGATTGGGAGTGACCATAGAAAAGACTAGTCTCCAAGACACATAATTCAACTTGTCCACCTAATGCAACAAGTATAGTTGTATGCTCTTGAACTACTATTTAATTTTGAAGTTAAAAATCACAATTAGGTGAGAATTTAGGTAGCTTCAAGGCAACATAACAAATATAACATAGTCTTTGTAAGCTAAGCTACAATATATAGATACATATATATTATATATGACTATGTAGTTTAGTGGAATTATGCATCACCAACTCACATGTCTCATCAATCTCATGGTCACAAACCACTAAGCATTATTAAGGAGTGTAATTACAAAATAATAGTAAGTTAGAGGAAACATCTAAAAACAACCCAAACTAAGAGGATCCATATGCAAATAAATAAAGAAAGAAATAGAAAATAGAAAATGAATATGTATAATTAAAAAAAGATTTTACATGATTTATTGTTGTAAGAATTTAAACTTGGAGAAGTCACCATCCTCCATCTCTGTAACCTTCTTACATGGGAGGAATAGAGGATAGCCATAGAGCTCTCTCTGTCTCCTCTATATTTATATAAATATATAAAAATAAATAAAGGAACAGTTTTGCTTTTCTTTTCACAACCCAAATATAGAGCTTGCAAATCCATCTTCCCATGCTCATCTCTCTCCAAATACATCTCTGCTCTGATGCATTAGGCTCTATCATTGATTATATATTTAACAATTTGTATTGAATCATCAACACCATCTTCTTCACCATCAACAACAACAACAACAACAACAACAGCTATTGGAATTGAAGGAACAAGAAAGAGAGAGAGGAAAAGGAGGGCCTCAAGCCCTCTCTTCTTCGCATGCCTCCTCTCAGATCTTAAGTTTCTCTCGATTTCTCATCTGGGTTTTGCTTCATTTGGTATTTTTTTGCTTTTTGGTTCTTGTTTGTGTTAAGATGGTTTCTGGGTATTGGCTGTTTTGCTGATTTCATGTCAAATTCGATTCCTTTTCTTTGTTTTAAGGAACTCTGGATCGTGGGTCGATCCGTGATTAATCGGTGGAGGTCTGAGCTGCTGGATTAAATCCGAGATCCATATTCTTATACATATTTTAATATTTCCTGCGTGTGTGCTGTATTTGATAAGGTATGTTTTTTTTTTCTTGTTCAATCCGCATTACGATGTTTTCTATTATATCATTGAATTGTATGTTGTTTGGTAACTAGGAAACTGGTTGTCAATTGAATTTTGTTCCTAGCAATCCAAATTCTAGTTGCTGGCTAGATCCGGTGTAAAGTTTTTTGAATTTTGCATCTTGTTGTTTGATTGATTCAGTTTTCTGTTTTCTCTATTGATCATTTTGCTTGTTTTGTTGATGGGAATTTTAACTGATGGGAAAATTGGCAATTGGATCAGTAAAATGGAAATAGAGCCCGGCAAGCTTTTCATTGGTGGGATTTCATGGGACACAAATGAAGACCGTCTGAGAGAGTATTTCCAGACTTTCGGAGAAGTAATTGAAGCTGTGATCATGAAGGATCGGGCCACAGGTCGTGCTCGTGGTTTTGGTTTTGTTGTCTTTGCTGATCCTGCCACCGCTGAGAGAGTCGTTATGGAGAAGCACATAATAGATGGTAGAACTGTAAGTTTGCTTGTGATCTTTCTTTTTTCGAACCTCTATAGCATTTTTCATACAGAACAATTATTATGGATCATGTTTCTTTAGTCATTGTCATACAGATTAATGCATTGCCTGATAATTACTTCATTTGCAATTCAATTATCAGATAATAATTTGTGCATTGATTGTGTAAATTGTAAATTTCTTAATATTTGGCTCTATTTGGGTTTAGAAGCAAAACACCATCATCTCTGTTTGCGTTTTTGATGCTCATTTAACATGAAAAGTTGGGTCTGATTGGCTACGTGTAGTTGTCACGATTGAGTAGGATCAACTCAAAGTAGATCCATATTATTTATTGAAAGATATGAATGTAGTTAGTTAGGAATTGAAGCTTGTTTAAAAATTGCTAGCATTCATGAGCAATTTAAGCTCAGAGAGTTAATTTGGGCAATTTAAGGTTTTCCACAAAATGGCTAACAAATCAAAATAATTATGTCCAAGATGGCTATCTCAAGTTTTCTATGGAAGCTCCTCAAAGATATATACATATATATATTGTAACAACTGATGTGATATTACGAGGGTTCCAGGTATGTCAATTGATTTGGAAGTCAAAATAAGGCATTAGTGTCAGATACATAGCATATGTACATACATTGAATGTAAATAGGTCAGTACTTCAAATATGATTTAGGTTATGTGAGCATGTTTGGAAGTAATAGACTGATAGTTATGGAACCATGTGTGAGAGTTTTACTATGATTTGGTGAACATGTTAGCATGTTACCTGCATATGTAATTTACACCACATGATAACTTTCTCATGGCTGTACCGAAGTTTCTATGAGCTGTTCATGCTTCTGTGAGACATATGTATGTTGTTGGGGTAAGGCATTGTGGTTTGTGGACAGGAAGTGCATCTTTCTAGAGCCTCAGCTTTCAAAATAATGTCTGATGAATATAATTCATTTAAAATTTTCTAACATTCTATCATGCACATTGGCGAATAAAAACACTGTAAGATGTTATAGAATTTTAGTTAGCTTGCAGGGACCCTTCTTTTGTAATATTTATGTTGTCTTCATTGAGCTCATTTTTATTTATTATCGATCTTCCTATTCTCAGGTTGAGGCAAAAAAAGCTGTTCCTAGGGATGATCAGAACATTCTAAACAGAAACAACAACAGCATTCATGGGTCTCCTGGTCCTGCTCGCACAAAGAAGATATTTGTTGGAGGATTGGCATCCACCGTTACAGAGAGTGACTTCAAAAACTACTTTGATCAATTTGGAACGATTACTGATGTTGTGGTGATGTACGACCACAACACCCAGAGGCCGAGAGGTTTTGGGTTCATTACTTATGATTCAGAGGATGCAGTAGAAAAGGTGTTGCACAAAACATTTCATGAACTCAACGGTAAAATGGTTGAGGTCAAGCGGGCTGTTCCTAAAGAGCTATCACCTGGGCCTAGTCGAACTCAGTTAGGTGGATATAACCTTGGTCTGAGTAGAGTCAATAGCTTCCTTAATGGGTACACTCAGGGATACAATCCAAATTCAGTTGGAGGTTTTGGAGTTAGAATGGATGGTAGATATAGCCCTGTCACTGTTGGTCGGAGTGGATTTCCTCCAGTTGGTTCTAATTTTCCGATGGGAGTGAACTTTGAACCAGGTATGAGTCCAAGCTTTGGGGGGAATGCCAACTTGTATTCTAATGTTGGCTATGGACGAGAATCAAGCCCTATATATAATGGGAGTTCAAACAAGTTTGGTAGCCCTATTGGCTTTGGTGCGGGCAATGGGGGAAGTGGATCCCTCTTAAGTTCAGCAAGTCGGACTATGTGG
This sequence comes from Pelargonium citronellum, assembly GCA_036897665.1. Taxonomy (NCBI): domain Eukaryota; kingdom Viridiplantae; phylum Streptophyta; class Magnoliopsida; order Geraniales; family Geraniaceae; genus Pelargonium; species Pelargonium citronellum. Next base: position 7,800 of record JAYMSZ010000996.1, on the reverse strand, counting down.
GGGAATGGGGGTCTAAATTATGCTGCAAACTCCAGTCCTCTCATGGGCTCTGGAAATGGGAACTCGGGAATGGGTTCTTTGGGCAATATTGGAGCAATTTGGGGTTCCTCTCCTAATTCAAACCAGGGTGGAGTCAGTGCTGCATATAGTACTGGCAATCTTGGTTATGGCAGTGGAGATGTCAACTCTGTTTCAGGAGGTGGAGGGTATGGAAAAAGCGTTGGGACTAATTCTTTTTCAAATGCAGGATTTGATGGGGCAGACATAGACTTTTACGAAAATGGTTCAGTTTATGGGGACCTCACTTGGAGATCATCTCCTTCAGGGCTAGATAGGTCCAGCTCATTTGGTTATGGGCCTGGAAATGGTGGTTCAGATGTTGTGGGTAAAAGCTCCCTCGGTTATGTTGGTGATTATAGTAGACAAGCAGATAGAGGTAATCACTTATCCCTTACTATTTTATTCTTCATCTTTAGGAAATAATTCTATCATCTTTGGATCCCCTCTCCCTCCCCCAACCTCATCCCCGACCATACAAGCAACACTTGCATAGGCAGTATTGGTTGACGAAATGGTTCTTTTTGCTAATATTTTATTACCCCCATCATAGTATCATTTACTGCATGTTTAATTGGCCACTTGCCTAACAATTAGGTTTGAGAGTGTAATTTAAGTTCATCCCCGTAGGCAAATAGTTGCAACTTCAATTTATAAACTCAGCTACTTGTTAGATAATCCCATATAACAAATTTTGTCGTAGATGAATGTGGGAATGGGGAATTGAACTCAGTACTATTGACATATATGAGATTTGAAGATGGAAAGCCACCTAACTTTTATTATGTGCAAATCGTCCATGGACTTATTTAGTCCTAGTGGAGGATACCCTTGTCATGTCAAAATGTCTTTTGCATGTCTCCTTAAATTGATCTTTTCGTTGCAGAGGGACTCTGCTGTACTTTAGTTTATGTTGAGGAAGGCACTGGCACTGAGTGACGGTTTGAGATTTATTAATGTACCACATTATTGCCCATGCAGTAAGGATGACCTAGTTACCTAGAAAAGAGTGTAGAAAATGGCAAGAAAAGAAAAATGGATCTTAATCATGTCAAAAGACATTCAGAATGATGGCTATTCATATATTTTCTTGATTGATCTGCTTCAGTCTCCAGACTGTCTACTTGGTTGTAGTATTTATACTGTGTTGATTTTGTTGTTGCCAGGAATTGCTGCATAGGAGCTAATGATACAGATATCAAAAGGTTACTGTAGGTGAAGTATATCTGATAAAGCATGTGAAGAACTGTGAATTTCATACATTTTCCTTGTTGAGATACTTCAGTTCAAGTGAATATCGGATTTAGGGCTAATTGGTTTCCCTGTTTTGAAGAACTCAGTATAGAGTGCAGGTACGAGGAATTTCATGTAAGGTTTGAGCTTGAGTTTTTTAATATAGGTCTTCTTGGGGTGTGATTGGAGATGTACAATCAGATCGAGTATGCGCAAAAATATTGCGCAATGCATCTATGGTGGCATAGTGATACAAGAAAGAGCAGACTTTTCATTATTTTTCCTTTTATTTTCATTTTTCATCTTCTCCTTGCTGTAATATCCAGCAAAGTTGCTGGTTCTTGTCAGGCATTTGTTCTATTCCTCTTTGCCTATTATTATTTTTTTTTTCTTTTTGGGTTTTTTATTCCGCAGATTGGATGCAGTGTCTGGTTGATTTACTGGTTGTGTGAAACTTTCAGTGGATGCCCATCTTGGGGTTCTGTTCTGACAATAAATTAATACTTAGTGATGAATAGATATTATTTTGTCATGTTATCTATATGCAATGTTTGGCTCTTGAATTTTCTTTATTTTTTTTTATTTGCTGGTTAAAGATCTTGGGAAAAGTTGAGTTTGTTGGTAGAAGTTGGTAGTTTTTCTCAAGAACAGAAATATTTGATTTTATGAGTATTTTCAAATGAAGACAATATTCAATTCCAAAGAACTCTTTGATTTGACTTTCTTTGATTCATGCATACATCCGCTATACATGTTAAATACATGTATCCTTGAAAGTAAATCTTGACTGTACATTACAACTAACACGAGATGGGATCCACTACCCCACCCCCTGAAAATCAAAGCTGCCCAAATACAAAAGATGAGACTCCTTTTTCACCTATCATAGTCTAACATGTGCTTTACATGTAAGACGACTGCATGAGCCAAGTTGCTTCCATATTTCTTTAGTAGATATGAGAGTTGAGACATTTAGATACCAAGTGCTTTTCACTACATGGTACTATTTATTATTGGTAAGGACAAAGAAAGGAGAGGCTATTGTCATCAAAGAAGAAGATTCTGGTGAAAATATCAATTTTGGGCAACTTCAACTTCAAATGCAATTCTAATAGAGTATGTGGAGAGTTACAAAAGAGTATAGTATGGGTTCCACTACAAATAGTTGCTCATGTGGTTAACTAAAAACCACTCTTCAATCTCCAGTAGCTGCCAAAATTAGGAATATTTGTCACCAGGTGGTCCATTCTCTGATCTTATTTGCTCAGAGGATCCTCCAATGGTATTCTTATTTTGCCAGAAACATTCCCATATACACTTCTTTCTTGACATCAACATCAAGCACCAGTTTTCAGCATACATGACATGACCATAACATAATTTGAAAGTACAATATGAATTTCTCAAACTCATTTAATTCTTCGAGCACTAAGTTGGGTGCAAAGAAGCAATACGATTGAAGTACTAACACATTCTTCTTCTTGTGTACAAGTTATCCAAACAATTTCACTCGCTAAGTTGCTGCTGGATCTGCAAAAGAATATTGCCTTCACTGCTGCTTACATATTCTAATTCTGCTTTTGCATTTACTATTGAAAAAGAGATTGTTTCGCTACCCTTCTTCGGCTATATTATCACAATCATAGCATCACCAACCGTCCTTCAACATCCGTTCTTTCTCCAAGATGTACAGGCCTTCCTTAAATTTCTGACTTTCTTCATATGCCTTCTCCTAGGAACATAACCGGTAACTTTAAGATCACAGATGGGCAAAAAAGAAAGGTACAAGTCCCACAAAGCAGAATTTTCTAATAAACAACCACACAATTTCTCAAACAATATTGAGACTGGCTACATGAAAACTTTGACAAAACTCGTCGGGATTCTCTGCTTGTATTCTCCTCCACTTCGTCCTATCCAATGCTACATACTCTGTTTAGCCATGCGTTATGTATTTCCTTACTACTTTTCATGTAATTAGGCCTACCCCAACCTTTTTTCATTTCCTCTTAACTGAATTATCTCACATTTCATTGCAAGGCCACAACCATTAGTTTTGTATTGTTTTTTCCTCTTTCTTAGGTTTCTTACTAGTTCTCACACTTCATTGAAAGGTTAGTCAACCAGTTAACTCTCATCTCCCTAGGTATTTCCAATCTTCAATGGAAATGTCATCCGTCCTTCCTATTTTTCATACTTCCATTACCAACCCCACCTACGTTACCTCCATGGCTTCCATTGCATAGACTGTCAAAGTATTCATTTCCATCTTCCCTTAATCTCCTCATCCTTTGTAAAGACTACATTGTCATCTCTTGATGCATTTGACATGAATTGTATCTCTACTATTCTACTATCGTATTTTTATAATTCTACATTTGTATCTTTCTTCATCTTTTGTTTATAACTTCTCATCTTACTCATTATATGCTTTAAAATTAGCTTTCTCGACATCTTTCTTAGTTCGTTTCCTTGTTATTTTATACTATTCGTTGGTGTTTTTGTTCCTACCCTTATATAACATCCTATGACACTCCCTCTTCTCCCTATATAGCATTTTGCACCTTCTCATTCCACCAGTTTTTTTTTTTTTAATTATTATTTTTACCACCAGGACCACAACCTGTGTATTCTACAAGAACCTCGCTAGGTTTATTCCTAATGCAAAGTCGTTATAAGCCCCCACATTATACCAGTATCCTCAACTAAATTCCACCTACCTTTCACAGATATATACCCCCTAAAATTTGTTTGGTTTCCCACTTTTAAGTTTAACCATCTAATCCTAGCTTGCTAGCATTCTTATGTTTTCTGTATTTTCTTAAGGTGAAAATTTAGGACCACTTACCTATGTTGTATTGATCAAAACTCACATGTGACCACTTTAGAATCTTTTGTGGTTTCTATCCCATCTCTTTGTGACAATATAATGAAAATCAAAATCTAAAGCATTTACAAGTACTGATTCTCTTCCAAAAAGATTTGTTAACTTGGAAAATAATGACAGAGAAGTATTTCAAACCACTGAGAAGGTATTTGAGTAACTCACATTATAGAGGTCGAATGTCAACACGATCTATTTTCTCATGTTGTAATCTCAACCATGTAACAAAATGAAAAGCAAGTTGGTAAACTTGAGTTAAACGCATAGTATGTTCAGCTTCTATATCATTCTGTTCTATTTGTTTACATGTAAAATGGTGACTGCCCTTTGGCAACTTTCTTCCATGTTAGTGACTTGTAATCAATCATTCAACTAGTATTAAACAACGTATCCACTCTCCAACTAATGAAAAAAACAAAATGCTTCAACTTAGAGATTTTATATGCTACAAACTATTGACCTTGAGGTTCCGAGATTGAGTAAGGAAGCAAAAGGTGCAAAAGCAGGGGTAAGACTACATAGAAATGACCCTTTTCAGACCCCACAATCGTGTGAGCCTCATGCACTAGACCGCCCATATGCAACAAACTTATGAATAAATTTAATTATGTCCGAGTGTCTTACAGCTTCTCAAGAACATGTATATAGGAAACTGAACAAAGGAGCAAATAGGTTAATAAAAAAAATGAAGAATGGATATGTAGAAAGAGCACCAATACATGACATCGCCACCAGATAATACACGAGAATCAATAAGGGTCACCAATTTGCAGAAATTTCCCAGTACAAAGATTTCCTATTATTCATTTCCTATTTTACAGAAATATTTCTAACATATGTGCTTAACTTCATAAGCACTTGGAGAGGGTTTAATGTTTTCAAATGCCACACAGTGCTCAATATGCACATATATAACATGCATACTCAAGTGTGGTTGGACTGATAAAGATTTGGTGAAGCAAGAGTAAAATATTTGTTATCATTCATTTTTATGTATATTAGATATAAGTTTTGTAACATAAAGCAAAAGGGAATAACAATAATGCGGTTCGACTCCCAACAGATTTGAAATACTAATTTATCAAGGTCTAAAAGCATGCAAACCGAGTTACTAAGCGTAATGATGAATCTGAACATCACATATGAGATATCCATTTTCTGCTCAGATAGTTTTAGTAATCTATATATAAGCATGGTGGCCTACTGTCCAAAGTGTTATGCTCAAAGCTTAAATCAAACTTACATATCTCCAACCAAGTATTTGTTGGCATGAGCTACAATAAATATCATTCACAGTGTGCAATCCACTAAGGAGTAACCTCTGTTCCTTAGGCCCAAGAGATATGTTTACCCTGAAACATCCAATGATAAGAATATAATGAACCTTTGTACATAAGTAAAACTGAAGGGAGGAATTTGAAAACAAACCATGAACTATATAGTAAAGATTGACAAGAAACTTTAACAAGTATGCATGTTTTCTAAGTAGGCTTGAACAACTAGCAATGATATGAAAAACAGCATCATCATGAGTATGTGCCGATGAGTTCCTGAATGGTGGTTGAAATGTTAAGACCGTGCCCTAAATAAATAAAAAATATTTACTTGAAACTAATTTTTGAGTTCAACATCACAGGCAGAGAATAATGACGGCTTATCATTGATTAGTCCTAGGGCTGAAGACAGTAATTATCTTAAGTAGCAATTGGATTAGAATTTTTTATCCATAAATTGGAATCAAGGATTGAAATGAGAATGACATTCCAATCCATCGTGTTTGTATCAAGAATTTTTGGTCATGAGAATGGTTATTCCCATTCTGATTTCAATTTTTTTTTATCCAAACGGTACCTTAGTATTGTTATTTGTTCGACATTGTTGCACCAAAAAGCCTCAAAGTTATAAGATATAAACAAACAGCAAATGAAATACTAATCAATGATATAAACAAACAACAAGTAGCACCATGACATTCAAGGGTTGAGCCAAAAATCTTTCCTTTATGAATGGGAAGGAAATGAAATACCGATAGGATAATGATAGTAATATTCTTTGCACTACTATTTCCGTCCCGAAACGATCTCCACTTTCTCGAAAAATTGTGTCCCAAAATGAGTGTATTCTTTTTCGTTGAATAACAATATCCCAAAAGAAGTTAGTTAATCTCCTTTACTTTGTCATAACAAGAGTATATGAGGTGTAATGAAGAAAGTCCGATGCTAACTAACTTATTCAAAATGGAAAAGTGGACTCTCATTTTCCAACATTGTGAGAACCAAGTACTTGACTACTTGTCACATTTTCTTGTAATTCAGTGACAAATACACCATTATTAGTAGCAATTATTATACAAGGACCCACATAATTTTATGTCTCCAGCTATTTTAGCAGAAAATAGAGCCACCCAAAATCGAAAATACTAGCTACCTTGTCTCCTAAGTCAACAATTCAAGTTCTGTTCAGAATTTGGGATTTCCAGCAAGTAACAAAATCGAAGAAACAAAAAACAATCTTTCCAGAATCCCACCAAAATTTAGACAAATATCATTGAACCCAGAAGCAATTCGATGAAGATCGAAAAACAATGAACAAATTACAGAGCATCAATGAGTGAAATAAAAAAGAGAAAATAGAAGCACATACACATTTCTGAAGAGATAGGCCCTGCCGTAGCGGCCCTGGAAGTCCTTTGAAACGATGTCGTCGTGGGAGGCAGAGTCGACCTTGCAGCACCGGCACTTGAAGATCTTCGGTCCACTGAGCGTCTCTATGTAAAGCCGCCCCATGAATACGGCGGCGATAGATATGGTGGTGGGTTATTTTAATCCGCAAATCGGATCGAAATTTGGTTTGTTTGTGGTTGATATTGAGTGAGATTTGAAGAGTGGACGAAGAAGAGGAAAGAGAAATTGGGAGATGGGGATGTGGTGCGGACAATGAAGGAGCAAATGGGTCTGGTTTTGATCGTAGAGATGAGGAAGTAGCGTTGCAATTCACGACACCAACAACAATTGGTAGGGGTGTTATTGTCGTTCTCTAATACTCTAGGGGCAAAATTGGATGATGATAATATATATTTTTTTTATTTTTCTTTTTTTATCATCGACCAGACACTATACTCGAACTAATAATATTTCTCCCTCGAATTTGAGACCTTAGAGAAAATTCAAATTGTTTTAACCACTTAGCCCAACATGTCTTGACTATTTTTTTTTCTTGTTAGTTTTTTCTACCTCATTCAATTTCAGCCGTTATTTAGAGGTTATGGTTTGCTTGATTTTATATTGGGTCCTAATCAATGTCATCCAAAAAAATATATGCAGGATACAAATAATGAAAATGTGTTGAACCCAACATTTACAGTTTGCTATAGACAAAATCAACTGCTTCTAGATACAATTTTAGATTCCACTGCTATGATGTAATGAATCAACTTTTCTCCTCCAACACATTTGCTTGGAGTCAAGCAAGGGAATTTTATACACCTCTTAGACTCGTATCATGTCTTTAAGAGAAAGATTGAATAAAACCACCAAAGAAACTCGATTTGTCACTAAGGGCTTGTTTGGTAACTCTACTCAAACTCTATTTGAAATGTCTATAGACATTTTTTTGAGATTTTTGTG
>JAYMSZ010000995.1:0-16049 GCA_036897665.1 Pelargonium citronellum | reverse complement strand
TATATATATGTATGTATGTATTAATGGTGAGATCGAGTGTGGAGAAGGAGAGATCTAGAAGAAGGAAATGATGTCACGCAAAATACAACTGTAGAAGCAAAAGATTAGTGGAGAAGCTGAGGCTTTTGCATGAAACCGACGCCAAATCAGATGCATGGTTCTTGCCTCCGTTTCTTTGCCGTTATCATGTTTTGGATTATTTGTGTTCTTCTTTATTTTGAAATTACATTTTTGCCCTTCTCAAATTTTTAAATTTTATTTTGGAAACTTCATAACTGAAATCTTATTATATACAATTAGTAAGGGTTTCAATATTTTGGTTCTTTCTTGTTATTTACGGTAAATGTGTATCTCCGTGAGTTTTTTTGCGCATCTCGAGACTATTCAATCACTGTGCAGTTTTAAGAGCGCAAACTTGTTCTATATGTTAGATGTGCTTTTGAGTCGGTTTTTGCTCATCTCAAGAGTACTATTTTATATTATTGAGCAATCTTAAGAGTGTATGCTTGTTATATACGGTAAATGTGTTTTTGGGTCATCTTTTGGCATGCCTCGGGATTATTCTATCCTTAGGCGATATTGAAGGCACACGCTTGTTGAAGTGGTAGAAATAAGTCTCACAGTAGATAAAATATAAAACGAATGAATTACATATATGATGTTGTAGGTGAAATCTTACAACTACAAATAGTGATTTTCTAGTAATGGAATATTAGTACTTAGCATGCTTATTAGAGTTGATTCTGACTCTCATTATGTTGTCTTCCATTGTGGTCTACGACCTGGATCAAAATCACATTGAGATAGAAAGTCTGAAAGTGAATTCTACTTGAAGTCGTAAAACCACTAAGGGTGGCGCAATTGGTTATTCTAGCTGTGTGAGTGGGATGATGTCTAAGGATCGATCCCCACTCAACACATCCTTGGTGGTGGTGGTTTAGGAGAACACTTTGGTGCGGTAAGGTGCCAAAAACCCTAGGATAGGGTTAAGAGGCATTGTCTCTTTCCTGAACACTATTGTTTCCTTGTTCAAGCTTGTGTATATATTTCTTGTAAGGTTCATTAGGCCGTTGCTTATCAAAAAAAAAAAAAACTTAAAGTCGTAACTATAGTTTTACAAAAAGTGCTCAAAGAGGGTGTTAGTTCGAATTTTTGCACATTTTATGAATTTATAAAAACCCGCCATTTAACAATTTTTAACACAATGGATAAGGATAATTGAATAGTTGAATTTTCAATAAATATCTTTGTAATGGAAATAACCGTCATTATCCCTCTAAAAATAGATAACGAATTTTCCGTGTTTAAAATGGAAATAACAGTCAGAATCTTTTAAAACAATGTTGATAACGAATTTGTCGTGATTCTAAAACGTGTAAGAGAATGTCTTAAAACTTGTTTTCTTTCTCGTGATTCAACATTGACGACAATCATGTTTTTATCCACTACAAAATTGCCGCGATTCAAAGAAGTCACATAACACGACAAATTTTATTTTTTATGAATAACACGACAAAATTATACTTTTCGAAACAATTATTGTACATAATAAACAAAATAATATACAATAAAAAAAATGTAAGCCTAATATTTTTTTAGCTTAGATTAAGTCAAATTAATGAGAGTTTGTCATCACATTAAAATAATTTATATCCACCCAAATAAATTTATGCGAGCATAATTACTAGATTCAAACAATTTAACGAAGTGTCACAAATGCATTCATAGCTTCACCTAATCCAAATAATTGTTGACAAAAAAACCACGACATAATTTTCCCAACCATAAAATTTAATTGGATAGTCAATCTTACATCTAGAGTTGATAATTAAACCCAAACCCACTAGCACCAAAAGTTGATTCGCGTAAAATAAATTTGACCAACTTTCGAATCAAATTTGTCTTAACGAAATTACGGGTCTGATCGGAAAAATCCACGCTAACCTAAAAATTACTAACATCATATATAAAATTACTAAAGGTTTCATTATTTTTGTTCTTTCTTGTTAAAATATACTGTAAATGTGTATATGTGTGAGTTTTTGCATATCACGTTACTAGTCAATCACTGAGCGATTTTAAGGGCGCAAACTTTTCTATATGTCTAATTTGCTTTTGAGTCGGCTTTTGCTCATCTCAAGACTATTTTATTGTTGAGATTTCTTAAAGGTGCACACTTGTTACACACGGTAAATGTGTTTTTGGGTCAACTTTTTGTGTACCTCAAGATTATTCTATCCCATTGATGGTGTGCACTTGTTGAAGCGCTAGAAATAAGTGTCATATTAGATAAATATAAAACGAATGAATTGCATATGATGGTGCAAGAGAAACTTTACAAATACAATATTGATCTTCTAATAATGAAAAGTCATAATGTGTAGCTCTTTATTAAACCTTAATTAAAATGATAACATGGTTGGTTCTGATATTGGTCAAAACCCAATATGTTGTTTTCCATTGTGGTCTATGACCTGGATCAGAATCACAGAGATTAATATTATTTTTTGATCAGTCAAGCTACATAATAAGGGTAGCTCTCCCCTATAAACCTAAATAATCCACCTCATACCGTTAGCAGAAAGACTCGAACTTGAGACTACAAAGAGAATCTGAAGCGCTTAAACCGTTAGGTCCAATCTGTCTGAGTAGAATCACATAGAAATATAAAGTCTAAAAGTGATATCTACTTAAGGCTATAACTATAATTTTATAAAAAAAAAGCTCAAAGAGGGTTTATTTCGAGTTTTTGCACATTTTATGAATGTATAGTAATATGTCCTTTAATACTTTTTAACACAATAGAAAAGGATAACTAGATAATTTAGTTTTTAATGAATAGGTTTAGAATGGAAATAACGGTTGCAATCTCTAAAAAAACAATGATAACGAATTTCTCATTTTTAAAATGGAAATAACAGTCGGAATCTCTTAAAACAATGTTGATAATGGTTTTGTCGTGATTCTGAAACGTGTAAGAAAATGTCTAAAAACTTGTGTTTTTATCCACTACGTACAAAACTGTTGTGATTCAAACAAGTCATATAATCATAACACGACAAATTCTATGTTTTAATGAATAACACGACAAAATTATACTTTTCGAATCAATCATTGAACAAAATAGACAATATAATATTGAGTATAAAGAAGTCTAATATATTTTGGTTAAAGTTAAACCAAACTATTAAACTTAACTAATTGAATTTATGGGAGCGAAGCGACCCGTTTGATTCAAACATTATTTTTAACTAAAGATCTAAACAATTTAATAAAGTGTCACACCCTTATTGTTGATTTAGCCTAGTTCAAATAATTATTGGTTTATGACATTGCTTTCTGTGATATATATTTTTCTCTATTTTAAGTTTATGAATATATACTTGAATCTCTACAAAAAAATCTTGACATAATTTGAAAGAAATTGCTGCAATTAATTAATTGGATATAAATAGTATCTACTGTAAAATTTAATTTTTCATCCCCAACCATAAATTTAATTGGATAGCCAACCAACTTTCAAGATTCAAGACAATTTGTCTTAAGGAAATTACGGAATCTGGTCAGACAAATTCGCACGAACTTAAAATTTTTACCTGCAAAGTTGATTCCCGTCTCGAAGCCCGAATGATCCTGGCTCTCTTCGGTTAGGTTCAAATTAGACATTTTCAACGTAACTCGAAAAAAAACTCGACTTTAAACATATCTATTTGCAAAGATGGGCCTACCATCAAGTGGGCTCAAATACTAAGCCCATTGGGCCTTTCAAAACCCACCATTTTCAAATTCCCGCCAATTCATTCAAACGTATAAACAAACTAAAGAAAATTGAAGAGTAAAGAGCTCTCTCTCAGTCTCTATTGTTCGAAATCTGGAAATCCATTTCTCGTGGAATTCAATTTCTCTCCCAAACCAAATCCTGCGAAAATTCTCATCACTGCACCGAGTTCTTCGTTGTTGAGTTCGAGATGGAATCGGCAGGCGAGTTCGCGACCCGCGATTCCGACTCAGCACGACCCGGATCGAAGAAAACTCCGAGGCTCTTCATCAGAGAAATGGTGATGCGCAATTTCAAATCCTACGCCGGCGAACAACGCGTTGGCCCTTTTCACAAGGTTCGAGCTCTGCATTTTTGACCTCCAATTTACCAATTTTGTGTGAATTTTTGTCTAGGGTTCTGTTTGGTTGCCGGGAAAGTGGAGGAAAATTTGAGTTGAATTTGTAAATAAAGATGTTTAATTCAGCTGTTGATAACTGAACTGCCACGGATTGTTTGGGTTGGTTTCAAAGTCTTGACTTTTTTCCCACCCTGTAACCAAACTGAGCTCTAGGGTTTGCTTGAAAAATGCTTCTTTATGTATACAAATTTGTTATTTATTCTGTTTTGTTTTTGGTGGGTGATAGAGCTTTTCAGCAGTAGTTGGTCCCAATGGGAGCGGGAAGAGTAACGTGATCGATGCTATGCTGTTTGTGTTTGGAAAGCGAGCCAAGCAGGTAAGAAATTTGGTTTCTGCTAATCTTTAGTGTCTGAGTTTGAATTACTGTGATTTGGTCACTGTAATTTCATTGTTGATCTCCATTAATGTGTTTGTATGTTCAGATGAGGCTTAACAAAGTATCCGAACTTATCCACAATTCCACAAATCATCAGAACCTGGATAGTGCTAGTGTTTCTGTACATTTTCAGGAAATCATTGATCTGGTAAGTAAGTTCTTTTAGCTGGTACAAATGTGCCACTTTGCAAGAAACTTTTACAAAAAGAATTAACAACAAAAAGAGCCATTTCCCGAACATGAATCCAGTGGCAAAACTCTTCCGGATCTTTTGCTTGTATTTTCCTCCTCCACTATTGTATCTAATGCTATCACATCTGCTATAAAAAAGTATAAAAATTTAAAATTTGATGTTTGCTCAAATTCTTGTAGTGAACTTAAAATTACTTATTCAGTTTGTGATATGTCTTTCCTATTTTCTAGTTATCCTAGGCTCCAAGTAATGAAAATTTGATAGAAACATTTTGTATCTGTTCAGTGTATCCACTTTCCATTGATCCAAATGATATATATTTTTTGAATTTGTATTGTGCACTTCTTTTAACTAATTTGCTAATTATTGCAGGATGATGATGGAGGATACGAAGCTGTTTCGGGAAGTGATTTTGTGATAACCCGAACTGCATTTCGCGATAACTCATCAAAGTATTTCATTAATGATCGTTCAAGCAATTTCACTGAAGTGACAAAGAAGTTGAAGGGGAAAGGAGTTGACCTTGACAACAACCGTTTTTTAATTCTTCAGGTATATATTTTTGTTGGACAGAGATTGTATGTTGAGTATGATGTTTAGTTCTTTGTGGGGTTATACCTACTCGTTGATTGTTATCAGGGTGAAGTCGAGCAGATTTCATTGATGAAGCCTAAATCTCAAGGACCCCACGATGAAGGTTTCCTTGAATACTTAGAGGATATAATTGGAACAGACAAATATGTGGAAAAGATCGATGAAGCGCATAAGCAGTGAGTGAATTGCTCCTTATTAGGTTGAAAACTCACAGGCTTAGATTATTGCTTTCTTCAGTATGTTATATTTCTATACGTGCTTCATAGGTAGTATTGCTGAATGCTGACTACAGAATTCATGAGTTTTTTTTTTCATCTGCAAATTTACTGCATAAAAAAAAAAAAAAATCAGGATAGAGGGTTTCTGTTATAAATCAGCGGCTTATTAGGGGAAAATATCTGCAGCCTATCTACAAATATTGTCAATAATAGAAAAATGTTAACTGCTCTTGTTGGCACTAAGTGTATTTTCTGCTAACATTACATAATGCTGTTTTGTTTGTTCTTGTAGGCTAGAATCCCTCAGTGAGAAAAGATCTGGGGTGGTGCAACTGGTTAAGTTAGCTGAGAAAGAAAGGGATAGTTTGGAGGTACGTTTGGGTTTGTGGTTTGCAATTACATTTAATGTACTAGTTGGTTGATATATTTTTATGTAACAGGATGTGAAAAATGAAGCTGAAGCTTTCATGCTGAAAGAGTTGTCCCTCTTGAAATGGCAAGAGAAGGCTACAAAATTGGCATATGAAGACACAAACGAGAAAATGGTTGAACTGCAAGCAAATGTGTCCAGCTTAGAAGAAAACCTGAAGACCGAAAGGTTGTTTTTTTATATTTTATTTTTAAACAAAGGTTGAAGTTAAAAGTATCTAGTTCTTCAGAAGTACATCTTGATGGAGATTTTATCATTGTTGTAGGCAGAAGATTCAAGAGAATACTAAAACATTGAAGGAGCTTGAAACTGTGCATAAGAAGTATATGAAAAGACAAGAGGTTTGAACTACTTGGATTGGGTCTACTGATGTTTGTAGAGTGATTTGTCTGAACCATGTGACTTGGATTTTCTTGTTACACTAAATGTCCTGATTATACTAGCTCTAATATACCCGCGTTCTACTAGCCACATGATCGATGTGATTCCAGATGAATAAAATGTGATATACTCTTTCTAGAATTTGGTTTCATGGTGCATTGAATTCTCTTTTTGACTCACTAGGAACTCGATAATGATCTCCGAAAATGTAAGGACGACTTCAAGGATTTTGAAAGGCAAGATGTTAAGTATAGAGAAGATTTAAAGCACATGAAGCAAAAGATCAAGAAACTTGAGGATAAACTGGACAAGGTAAGGTAGATCTGTGGTTTGCTTGAGTTGAGCTCATGCGTGTATCTTACCATCTTTTCTATCTCAGGATTCGTCAAAAATTAATGACCTACTAAAGGGGTGTGAAGACTCAACACATCTGATTCCAAAACTTGAGGAAGATATTCCTAAGCTTCAAAAACTTTTGTTGGATGAGGAAAAAGTTCTGGAGGAAATTGAAGATAATTCGAAAGGTGACCTTTTCCATTTATAATACGAACTGGAAAAAGTTCTGGAATCTGTTTTGGCATTTGTCACTCTTTCGGTTTCGTCCTAATATTGTTGATGTGCTGGTATAAGATAACATTATTTTTTTGTGTTCTTATTAACTTAAACAGTATTTATTTCTTTTGTTTTTCTTGTAAAGATGTTTGAGGTATGGGTATCACCTATGTTTGGAAAACATGGATTTTATCATGTTAAATTGTATCAATCTTCTGAAATCTCAAAAATCATCATTCTCCCTGAACTTCACATGTACTTGCTGCTATTTTATAATTTCTTGGTCTTGCTTGATTCGCAAAGCTGATACTGTTACTTGTTAGCTTGCATGCTTACTTATTCTTATTCTGTTTTGTTTTTAGAGACTAGTGGGTAGGGGTTGTCACTATTCTGGTAAAATGTTATGTTGTATCATAAATATTGTTTCTCTTTGGCTTGTTCTCATCACTGTTTCTATCTGGTTGATGAGCAGTTGAGACTGAGAGATATCGATCCGAGCTTGCAAAGGTTCGTGCTGAATTAGAACCTTGGGAGAAACAATTGATTGAATGCAAGGGGAAGCTTGAAGTTGCATCCACTGAAAGCAAGCTTTTGAACGAGAAGGTGCAATTGGTTTCAAAACTTAGATTTTCTTTGTTCAACTTTAATGGACTTCTCGTACAGTTAACATTTATATCAATCTTTCACAATAATAGTGGAAATATTTGCACAAACACTCATTTTATGTCATGTACATCTTTATTTAATTACTAGTTGAAATACAGATGATACTATTAGTTATAGTTTCACAAGATGTTTGTGCCACTAAGCTGCTTCCAACTTGGTATGAACACCAACATTCTAAGGACTGTTGTTTTAATGGCTTGCTGGAACTATAACTATATTAATATTGAAGTCTAGTATATTATATGTTCTTGGCAGCATTTGAACCCTATGTAGTTGCTCTCACCTTTCTTAGTTGAAATACAGTTGATACTATGGTTATAACTTTTCAAGATGTTCTTGTTTAAGCCGTTAAGCTATTTCCTACTTGGTATGAACACCAACATTCCATGGACAATTGATTTAATGGCTTGCTGGAACTATAACAATATTAATTTAGGATTCTAGTATATTGCAGTTGCTTGGCAGCATTTGAACCTAAGTCTTATGTAATTGCACTTACCTTTCTTTTTATCACCTGAACCATGACCCTGGGACATCTTGGTGTAAAAATAACTTAAACAAGATTATATATGTTAACTCTAAGCCTGAATACTAAAGAATCTCAATCCCTGTTTTTCATTGTATTGGAAATGTTTATATAGCTACCTGATTCTGGTTGTTGATTGTTTCAGCATGAAGCTGCCCGTGCAGCTTTTGAAGATGCTCGAAAGCAGATGGATAGCATATTAGAAAAAATTGAAACGAAAGCTGCTGGCATTGAAAACATTCGAAGTGATCTAGAGAAGAACAAACATGAGGCACTTGAAGCTCATAAAGTGGAACAAGTTCGTGTTTTTTGATAACCTTTATTTACATTCAGCTTTTTTCATTTCTATTGTAGATTCAGTGTGGGAACATTTACCTTTGGCAGGAATGCATCAAAGAACAAGAAGCTTTAATTCCTCTCGAGCAATCAGCTAGACAAAAGGTTGCAGAGCTGAAGTCTGTAATGGATTCTGAAAGGAGTCAAGGATCTGTTTTGAAAGCAATTCTTCAAGCTAAAGACTCCAATAGAATAGAAGGAATATATGGCCGTTTGGGTGATCTCGCTGCTATTGATGGTGAGAAAATTCTGCACTGTGGTATCTTTATAAGCTCTTGCAATCTTTTATCCAAGTTTTGTGCTGTGAACTCATGCACATTTGAGATGGAAGTGTGAACTTCAATTTCATGAAATATGTGTTAATAATCTTTTTGGACCTTGGCTACTTGCCTAACCTGGAGTTCTCATCATTTATAAGTATTGTTAGTTAGACATGTAATTATGAATAGAAGATGATATTTCAGTATTGTTGAGTTCAAGTTGTATTTAATAACAAAATCTGTAACATTTACCTTTTCCCTTTTCCCTTTCTCACTCAGTTATTCTTTATATTACATTGTTAGTCTTATCACATTTGTTGAACTAATAAGCTCATAACTGTTGTTTCTTTACATTTTTTCATAAATTGTTTAGAGGAAATTTCTTGCAATGTTTTTGGCATTGGATGCTGAGAAATTTACTTTATCTAATTTTGACCTTGCAGCAAAATATGATGTTGCCATATCCACCGTGTGCTCTGCTCTTGATCATATTGTGGTTGAAACAGTTTCTGCTGCGCAAGCCTGCCTTGACTTACTTCGCAAAGAGGACCTAGGTGTTACAACTTTCATTCCGATGGTAGTAACTGCAAATTATAGTGGCTCTCAAAACTATATACTCTCCTAACAATTAATACCCTGTCGGCTTATTTGCTTCCATTTTTTTTGTTTGTTTTAATTATATCTATACTCTCTCTCTCTCTCTCTCTCTCTCTCTTTCTGGGCTTTGAAATGTCAAGATAATACAATTGAGGAGTTTTCCCTATGTTCTCTCTTTCCTGGCTTTGAAATGTGGAGGTAATGAATATAAAAGACAATTTTGAAAAAGAAAAGCAAAACCTACATACTGCGTCACATATTAAGTTGAGATATTTTATGTTCATGCGGTGTAAATATGGAGGAAGACTTTTTTTGCATTCTGCATCTAGTATTGAACTGTTCTGTTGATCAAATGAATATTATTTCTTGTATGACTATAGCATATTGAAGTTCAATAAACCTCACACCCTCATTATTCACACAGGAGCTGCAAGTTCGTCATTCAGACAAATTGAATGAAAAAGTAAACACTCCTGAAGGAGTACCACGTCTTTTTGATTTGATTAAAGTTAAGGATGAAAGAATGAAGCTTGCTTTCATGCCGACAAATGTGAGACATACTCTTGTTGCCAAGGATATTGATCAGGTAACTTACTCTTCCTAGATATCTTATGGTTCATTTTCCAAAGGAAGCTGGTATACTTCAAAGTCTAGAAGTTGTGGCTGGTTTAGCGGTTTGTTCCAATTTATTTGATATTGTTTGGTGGAAATGGCTGTCATAGTTAATAGTGAAAGAAGTCGACCTTAATTTGTCATAGTTAAAATGTTGTACAGAACATGTGAATGGAGCTGTCAGGCACATTTGTTGCTGTTTTGTACCATAAAATATCTTAATGTTATGAATTTGCGTCACACAATTAATGGTTATTCATTATAAATTTGTTTATGGGGATTGAGCAATTGATTTTTAAGTTCAAATTGATTTTCTTCCTAATAATGGGTCTTACCAGAGGAAAAATTTTCTTAGTGATAGATTTCTTCAATATTTCATTTTTGAAATTAGAGCCCCTATAATTTTCACTGTATATTCCCGTTAACACATTTTTAGTTAGACTAGTAGTTAATAAGCATATCTATTCAACTTTTTAGGCAACACGAATTGCATATGGTAGAAGTAGAGAGTCGTGGAACGTGGTAACACTTGATGGAGCGCTTTTTAGTAATGATGGTACAATGACTGGTGGGGGACCCAAGCCCCGTGGTGGTAAAATAGGGACATCTATTCGTCCTGCAAGTGTCTCTGGAGAAGCTATAGCAAATGCTGAGGAAGAGCTCTCTGCAATGGCTGGTTCATTAAATACTATCCGGCAGAGAATTTCTGATGCAGTGCGGCGTTATCAGACCTCTGAGAAAGCGGTTACTCACTTGGAGATGGAGTTAGCTAAGAGTCAGAAAGAGGTAAGACTATTCACTTACTGTTCCCCTTATAATAGTCTTATGTTTGATATTTTTAACATCCATTTGTTCATCATGATTACTTTATTTTATTTTGTTGAATAGATTGACAGTTTGAAGTCTCAACATAGTTATCTTGAAAAACAACTTGACTCCCTAGAGGCTGCCTCAAAGCCAAAAAAGGATGAGCTTAATAGGCTGAAGGAGCTGACGAAAATAGTATCTGCGGAAGAGAAGGAGATTGATAGACTTGTACAAGGTTCTAAACAGCTGAAAGAGAAGGTTGGTGAAGAATTGTCTGTATTTTGTTGTGCATGCTTGTATTTCTGTGCTCATGTGCATCTGTTCTTGGTTGTCAGTTCCAACTCTTTTCTCTGGATATTCTATGGGCTAAGTTATCACTACTTATATATGTGGTTATGAATTGTGTTCTGGTCTCTCTGCTAAAGCCCTTGTGGTACTGTTTATACATTCAGCTGACTAAAAATGTCTGGAGTTGTATGGCTATTAGTTGCACATGTTATATCATTTACCTAACATATTATTTCTGCTTCTAGGCCTCGGAGCTTCAAAGTAAAATTGAAAATGCTGGCGGTGAAAGGCTAAAAATGCAAAAGGCAAAGGTCAAAAAGATCCAGTCTGTAAGCATCTATGGTTCATTAGGAAGTTATGTTTGTTACTGTACTGAATCGCTAAGTGCATGCTAATCATTTCTCCATTCTTCTTAGGATATTGACAAGAATAGCACAGAGATTAATAGGCACAAAGTTCTAATAGAGACAGGTCAAAAAATGATTAAGAAGTTAACAAAGGGGATTGAGGAGTCAAAGAAGGAGAAAGAACGACTTGTTGCAGAGAAAGAAAATTTTCAGGGTATTTTCAAAGAGATTGAAATTAAGGCATTTGTGGTTCAAGAGAACTATAAGAAAACCCAAGAGGTATTCATTCTCACCTTTATTTGCTATTATATGCCAGAGTTGTGTTTGCTGTTGATATATAATTCCGATTTTATTCTCTTTCTGTGCAGTCAATTGATGAACATAAGGAGGTTTTGGATAAAGCAAAGTCCGACTATGATAAAGTTAAAAAGACTATGGACGAGCTGCGGGCATCAGAGGTATAATCCAGTGAAATAAAACTTGATCCTCTTTTCATTCAATTTGTAGTTTTTTAAACCATGTTGACCATCTATTATTGATACTATAGGTCGATGCGGATTACAAATTGCAAGATATGAAGAAGATGTACAAGGAATTGGAAGTCAAGGGAAAGGGATACAAAAAAAAGCTTGATGACTTGGAAGTATCTCTTATAAAACATATGGAACAGTATGGCTTGCTAACTCTATTTTGAATGGTGCATTGATCAGTTTGAAGCACAAATAACATGCTGTCTTGCTGTCTTGCTGGTTTGCAGGATTCAGAAGGATATGGTGGATCCTGAAAAGCTTCAAGCGACCCTTTCAGATGGGTCTCTAAATAAGACTTGTGACCTTAAAAGGGCCCTTGAAATGGCAGGATTGCTGGAAGCACAACTGAAAGAGATGAATCCAAATCTTGACTCAATATCAGAGTGAGGATATATGTCATTATTTTAGAGTTGTTCACCTGACATTATCTTATTTCAGCAAAATAAATCTGTTAAATTTAATCATGACAGATATCGAGGAAAGGTTTCTTTGTATAATGAACGGGTTGAAGAACTTAATTCCGTCACTAAGGATCGTGATGATGTCAAGAAACAATATGATGAATTGAGGAAGAAAAGGCATGTCTCTATTATTTCTATTGATATTTGAGCTTTATGCTTCAGTGCTATTCTCTTTAAAATAATCTATTCTTAACAAATTGAGTTTATGATTTTTAGGTTGGATGAGTTCATGGCAGGATTCAATGCAATATCGTTGAAGTTAAAGGAAATGTATCAGGTTTGTGAACTTTTCTGCTTTCTACCTCTATTCCTCCGTATGCTTGTGTTTCAATTATTTTCATTTACACTTTGGCCTTGGTTTAGTTATGTCAGGGGTTTCATTTGCAGTGATCAGTAAGGAGTTGCGAAATTGCGTGATCCAATTTATATGCTTTACTTGAATTTTGGTTTCTTGTTTGTGTTCTCATTTAGTTATATCATGGGTTTCATTTACAGTGATCAGTAATTTGTGCTCTCGTTTTTAGGCCTCTTGTGTCAACGTTCCTGTTTGTTTTCCTCTGGATCTTATACATTTACATTGTAATGATCTATTATTTTTGTAATCGTGTTCTCATTTATGAGCTTGGAACAGATGATTACACTTGGAGGTGATGCAGAGCTCGAGTTAGTAGACTCTTTGGATCCTTTCTCCGAAGGTGTTGTTTTCAGTGTCAGACCACCAAAGAAGAGCTGGAAGAATATAGCAAACTTATCGGGTGGTGAAAAGGTTCTTTATATTTTTTTGACTCAACTTAATCATTTGACTCTTATTTGCCCATAAATGTGAAGCATGCCTCCTAACAAAATGTCTAGTACTTTTATAGCCATTTACTTAAAGTTGCGGTCTAATTTACTGGTACTTTTGATGCTTTCAGACTCTCAGCTCATTAGCTCTCGTTTTTGCTCTTCATCATTACAAACCTACCCCGCTTTATGTAATGGACGAAATTGATGCTGCTCTTGGTACTTGTTCTCCTTCCATGATCCAACTTTATTTATTTAGTTATATATGACAGCTTATCTAATTTTGTTATGTTGGATTTGGCTCACACCAGATTTCAAAAATGTTTCTATTGTGGGACATTATGTCAAAGATCGGACAAAAGATGCGCAGTTTATAATTATAAGGTTCCTTATTTGTTCTTACTAGAGCAGCAACCGTGTTTTCGCTATACACGTCTGTTTATTATTTCTGACTTTCGTTTTATGTTGTACACAAATGCAGCCTTAGGAACAACATGTTTGAGCTGGCAGATCGGCTTGTTGGGATTTACAAAACCGATAATTGCACCAAGAGCATCACAATTAATCCAGGAAGTTTCGTGGTGTGTGACAATGCATCTTGATGGATCCCAACTCTTCAATATAAAGCTTAAATTCCAGCTTAAGATCGGCATGTGCAGGTGTTAATCATACTCTTGTATAAGGTTTTCCGTCTGATGTCTCTTATGATCGATTGCTTAGCGACATAGTATGTGATTAATGTAATCGACGTTCTTAACTATTATTTATAGCCCGAGAAAGGTTTTGCAATCTAGAAATGAAATGTACCTAAGTTCTCATGAATAAGCATGTTATATAAGCTAGATTGAAAGTGAAGTCTATGATCTGATACTGTGAACACATGCATTTATGTATGATTAGAGTGCCCTATTGAAATCTTTGTTTGATCACCAAGACCATGAGTTCACATTCTTTTTGTCCAATTGTTGCATAAGAATTCTTTTAGGTTTCCTTCAACGACGGGTGGGAGTCGTTGGAGCTACTTCCGACGATCAAGTTAGATGTATGATCGTAAAGTGAGACTACGAATTTGGATACAACCATCTCTAAATTAGTTGGGGCGCAAGAGATATTGGCATAGTGTTTAGGGGTATGTTTTTTTTATACACTATTGTTCTTTTAGTTTCGTGGATTTTTATTTGTTGATGTTGTCTAGTGGTACTCGTAGATCATCTCCTCGATTTACACTAGTTCGTACTGCGAACAATATTTTTTATATATAAAAACAAAACATGATAAGTGAAGAACGGTACATCACACTAGAATATACTTTTGGCGTAAGAGAAAGGGATCGAATCAATGTTAGCAAATCGTTTTATGTAATGTTTAATTTAAAACACAATGAAAAGTCACTCTAATAGTTTCATGTAATATAAAATTTATTCAACATTTTCAAAACCCAAATATGAATGGTCACTCAATCGTTTCCTTACTTGGGAGCGCGTGGCTCACTAATGTGGTCTCATTTTGTATATTTTTTTTTTGTGTGTTTCAACTTTTTTGAGTTTGTTAGGAGTCCGATGTAACTTTTGTTTAGACCGTTTTTTTCTTTAAAATATACTTTTCGATATGGACCTACTCGAGAGGTCTAATTTTATTTCATCATCGATCCAGGTTTGTCTTTGGGGGCTTGGGTCATGTTATTCGGCCTTGTAATTGTCGCGACTTCAAATGATCTTTTGGTACACGATATAACATGAACTTATAAAATCAATGTCTGTATTTAGAAATATTTCATTCTATTTGTAACATCATAATTAGAGGTGGTCGGCTGTCGGTTCGGTCGAATATTTTTTCCACACCAAATCACTACTAGCGGTTTATTGAAAAGAGAAACCGTCAAACAAAATTTTGAGGTCAAACCTAACTAAGCCACTCATTTTTGGGCGGTTTGGTTTGGTCCAGTTTGGCGGTTTAAGCTAGAGGTTAAACGAACATTAGATTATAAAAAAACCAATTTATGAAATATTCATATTAAAAGTGAAAAAAATAAATATCTGTTTGGTTTGATTCTTTGAGCGTGAAAGTTGCGTTGAAATTGTTGTAGGTTTTTCTTCAAACAAGATGAGAACGAGACTTTTCTTTAAGCAAACCCAAGGCACTCTTCATTGATAGCAAATTTTTACAATACCAGCTAAGTGAAAAACCAAGTGTACCTTACAACGAGTGAAAACTCCCTTTTATGGAAGATTTCAAGGAAACAATGGACATTTTACAATAAACATTATTTACAAAAACCAAAATATAATAATACATGAGGACCACCACTTTTATTTGAAATGAAATCCATTTTAATCTTGTTTTGAAAGTGACCATTATTTTCTTCTCGGTCATGATGACAAGGACATGTGTGCAATTAACATTCTACAGCTTTCTAACCCAATATGCTTCAGTAATTCCTCAAGAACATCATCCGCTCCTGCATAGGGGTCTTGATCTTTTTTTTCTTTTAATCGACAAAGGTACTGATTTTATTCAAATTTCCGAGACAGAAATAAATAAACAGCACATACTCGAGAGGGACACAAAGTCACCATATCCACCTAGAAATGAGAAAAGTCATTAAACCAGATTAATGACTTGACTTTTGGGAAATGAAAATGGGGTTACCAAACAGATTGGGATCCAAAAACAATAAATGAAGACGTGAAACCCTAAGAGTTGACTGAAGTCGAAAGGACGCCGGGACTGCGCATCTCTACGGCACCAACGAGAGGCACTCCGGTGAGCAAAGATTGATGTTCCGGAAGGAACGGTGGCGCGAGGGGGCGGCTGCCCGGCGGATCTGACAACGAAGAAGGCGTCTCTGATGGAGATTGAAGAAGGAGGGGGGCGTCGACTCCGGTGGATCTTAGGTTGACCGGCCGTCACCTCC
>JAYMSZ010000994.1:0-16052 GCA_036897665.1 Pelargonium citronellum | reverse complement strand
TTCATCCTACCATAAATCAATTTGTATGTGCTACTTCCTGGTTAATACTCTATTTTGGATAGTTATTCGAGTAAATACACAGTCAACTTATGTTCATTTGGAACAACAAATTAATCTTAAACATTTGAACAGCCGATATTGTCTAAACGAGGCATACAAGTTCATAAAAATCCCTTTTGTTTTTTTAACCATATAGTCACCGAAAAGGCAAGTTTCTGAATCATGAGATTTTCCTTGAAAATCTTCTTGTTTGTTTCCAAGAAAACTTGAGGATGGGGTAAAAGGAAATAATAGTTTGTAATTCTCATTTCCTTTTCTTTTTATTTGACCAAAGTACTTTTTGACATTAGGCTTGTACAGTAGTGTAGATTGTAACATCGTGCATATTAGTCACAATGATTGACAACGTTCCCTGAATGTAGAATGTGGAGCCCGCTGTTGAGTTTAACACTGTTGCCAATGAGAAGCAGCCACATGAAGTGAATGTTGGTAAGATTCACCAAACAGTTATCTTCCATCGAATTTTTTTCTAATATCCATCAAGTGATAAGCTTTTACACGAAATGACTCAAACTTCATAATTTGTATGATTACAGCTATCTCAAACTCATTTGGATTTGGTGGACACAACTCTGTTGTGGCATTTTCTGCATTCAAGCCCTGATCATCAAGCCCGTTTAAAAAAATTAGGTAATTGAACTAGTTGAAGATTGAGGTCGTTCCATCATGCTGCTCCTAGGCGCAACATATTCACTTCAACCCTCTTGTACTTTTATCTATGTATCGATTTTAGCTGAACCCTTAGTTTTAAAACTGTGAGTCATTTTCTACCGTTGTTTTTTGCTTTTTGTTTACATGTTTAGAATCATTGTTACCTACTGGACTCTAGTGAGACATTAGATATTGTTCAATATTGAATTTTGTAATGTTTAGGGTAGCATCAGAGCGCCTTTTTGTTGTGGGAAGGGGAGGGCTACCCTCAATTTGTAGCCTTTCTTTGGACCAAAATGAAGGGGGGTTTTGCTTTTGAAATGACTTTGTAACTCTTTGGAATTGTTTTCCAAGTGTTTGTTAATTCTTTTCACATATGCTACATTACCTTCTTATTGGTTTTCAAATGGCTCTATTGCGATTTCTAGTGTCATATTCAAAAGGCTTTTTCTACATTAACACTGAGATTGCAATTGAGTTATTACTCGCCGGCTCAAAATGAGCGTCCTACTTAACATTTTAGTTCGAAAATGTTTTTGAGATGCTACTCCATTCTGATGCTAGTGAGGGCCTATCGTCCTGCAAAAAAAGTTCAGATGATTGAAGATTATCTATTTTAGTATAATTTCTATAAATAGCATGTTTTAAGGTTGGTGGAGACTGGAGACTGGACACTGGACAGTTATGGTACAAGATTATCCAATTTTATTTATTGTCGGTCAAAGTTTATGATCTCAATCAATAGCCTATTTTAAGGTTGGTAGAGAGTAATGTTATGGTATTACTTGTATCTATTGTTTGTCATAGTTATTATAATGTTGTGTGTAAAAAAAAGTCTACCAAAAATCATAGGAGCCAAATGAGTAATTAGTAATAATTATTCATAATTGATATAAAGATGATTGCAAATACTTAACGATGTTAAAAAAAAATGCTGTTATTCACTTTTTTCTTAATTTTTTTGTACTGTAATGTGACATAAAATGCAATCTATTAAATATAAATTTGTTCTTTTAATATATATACAACATATGATAATAAATTCACACATATGTATGTTAAAATTTGTTAGAAATCTAACTCTTTCATTGAAAGACTTTACATTTCCTATAAATTACAAAAAAATTATTATATTAATTAATAACAATAGTTCATAACTTTAATATAACAACCACTAATATATACTCACTCGGTCCCAAAATGAGTATCCTGTTTGTCTAAATTTTTTGTTCCAAAATGAGTGTCTTGTTTCTATTTTTAAATTATTATATTATTGTTTTTCTCATATTACCATTATCACTTATGAACTGCACATGAGCATTTTTGAAATGCACATGGAGTGTAGGGGAAAGTGAGGGTAATATTAGAAACATATTAAATTATTTGGTAATCCTTAATTTTTGCAAAAAAAATAGAAACATGACACTCATTTTGGGACCGAGGGAGTATATAGGAAATTTAGCATGTTATATAGGAGTTACAAGCTCAATGTTTTTATCTACTTTTCCAACCTGAGATTCTTATGTTTATATAGGAGTTACAAGTCTAATGTGAGATTATTATGTCACATTCTAAGTTAGTAAGTTTTATATACAACATATTCACATCATGATTTGTATATCTTTTCGATGTGAAACTTATAAACATTTATATTTTACTATTTGTATGTTTTAATATTGTAACTAAATTATAATTTATCATTACTTGAATGTGAACTTTAGACTATTGTTTGATACTTTTATGTTGATATATGTTCTTGCTTTTTTATATTAGGAAATTACTAGCTAATTCTTATAACACTCTTGCTTACATTTTTATCGTCTTTCTAACCTTTATTTTTATCAAATTCACACCATTTCATGTCTCCTCTTTTCTTCGTACAATTTGAACACCATTTTTAAAAAATACAAAATTCTAGATACTTATATACCATTTTTCTGGTGTATCATACAACTTTGAAGGATAAAGATAAAAAAATAGTTAATTTTTCCCGCTCCGTGCAACGCACAAGTTCACCATTTTTGGTTAAATTAAAAAAAAACATCGGGACACTAATAACAATAACAATAATAAGAGAGTAATGAGTATAACCAACTAAAAATTAGGCAATACAAAGAGGGTGTTTGGATTAGCTTTTAAAAAATAATTGATAAGGATGCCAAGTTTATAAGAATTAATGTGCTCTGACTCTTTTTAACAATAAGTTGTTACCTGTTTGGTAAGAAAGTGTTGGTAAGCATTTGACTTGTTTGGTAAAAAGTGCTGATAAGTAGTTTATATTACTAATTTGACTATAAAAGACACTAATAATATTTTGTTGAGTGAATCTTTTTATTCAAATAATCACGTTGTTTGTGACACATTTAAATAATTAATATTTTAAACTTTTTTTAAGACACAATTATATTTTTAATGAAAAAATATACGAATCTAACATGGAAATCACTCAAATTGGATATAAAATAACAAAATCATGAAATTTTCTTTATTTTTATCACATAAAACTATAAGAGCATAAATGACTTTTTAATGATTAAACTGACTCTTTTTTGTGTGCTTATAAACTTAAAAATAAGAAGTTGATTACCCTAAACTTATTTTTTATGGTTCATAAACATGAGCTTATAAACACTTTTTCAATTTTTCCAAACATATAACTTAACAAAAAAAGCCGTTTTAATGCTTATAAGCTCGTTTGGCTAGCTTACAAGCTAAAACAAACACCCTCCAAGTCACACACGAAAAACAATAACACATGATAATTACAATTTTAGATTGAACAAATCACTTATCTCCCATAAATTAATTGAGGTAAACATGCGTGATTTTTACGTGTACTTAGTTTTAGTTTAGGCTAAGACAAATTAAGTCAAACTCGTAATAATATTTTGTTCTCTGTTAATAATACTAACAACAATACAAGCACTCGTTCTTTTTTTCAAAAGAACTAAAGATCTAAATTAATTCAAATCAGCCGTACATAACTGTGAAATCCGTTAGGGTATGAGTTTGCATCCCGAACTCTACTGCTATAAACCTTACGAAATAAAATAAAAAATTTGAAATATAAAATTAAAGTGAATAAATGAGAAATAAAAAAAAAAGTATTTTTCTTATGAGAAAATGAAACAAAATAAATTGGTTGGAGACTGAACCCATTCCAGTCTCCAGACCCAATTCGTTGGGTCGAAAAGAATTGTAGCTCTAAGCCCACTGGGCCTATGTGTTTACATAATTTCAAGAAGGGTCACGTCACGTGACAACAGGAACTTCCTCACGTGACCACAATCACTTTCCCGCCAAAACTGAGCCGAGCAGTCTCAGTTTCCCGCCAAATCCATAAACCTAGAGAGAGCGAACAAGAAAGGGTCTCGCTCTCACAACTCCATCGAATTCGAATCAGTTGCAGTAGCAGAGAATCGCCGAGAAAATGGAAGTCACCGAAGAAGCCAGAGCAGCTCACAAGCGAGAGTTCCTTGATTTTTTGCAGCAAGATGTAAGTTTTTTTTTTTCTCTCTCTCTCTCACTCTCTCATTTTTGTCTTCGCAATCTCTCACTTTCTCCTGTGTGTTTGTGAATTAGGGCTACACGGAGGAGATCAAGGCCATGATAAACCACCAGCGCCGCCGCCTCATCGTCAACATTTCCGATCTCCACAACTACGGCGATGTTGGACACAGGTAATTAATTTTCCTATAATGAATTTCCGCTTCAGATCTAGTAGATTGAGCTGGATGGTTCTTGGTGGGAAATGAAAATTTGACATTGGTTAGGTGAGGTCTGAGGTTTTATAGAATTTGGGTCTGAAACGGTAATGAAATGCTGGTTTTAAGTTTTCTGCTTTTGGTTCTGGGTGTCCATGTTTTTTTTTTATCTGTTTGGTGTGGTGAAAATCCAGGAAAATGTGGGTTGGGCAATTGAACAATTGAAGCTTGAAACCGGTAGGTTCAATAAAATGTGTGAATTTTGAGTGAAAAATTAGCATTGGTTAGATGGTTTTATGCATAGATTTTACTGTTTGGTGGCTAATGATAAAGTTAAAGCTTGGAATGTGAGCTCTTAAAAAATTTACATCAATTAATCTATGTAGTTTGGTGAAGTCTGAGGTTTTGTAGATTCTGGGTCTGAAATGGTAATGAAATGTTGGTTTGAAGTTTTCTGCTTTTGGGTCTGGGTATCCATTTTTTTTTATCTGTTTGGGGTGGTGAAAATCCAGGAAAATGTGGGTTGGGCAAATGAACAATTAAAGATTGATGTAAAAAATTTACATCAACTAATCTATGTAGTTAATGTTGCACCTATGTTGAGTGGGATTGTTTTTATTCATCTCTTATGTTTCCAAACTTAGCAATTTGTTAGTAGATTATGTTTTTATTTCTTCTTCTTTCTATATGCTTAAACTTGGGTTTGTTTTTTCTTTTAGGGTTCTCCAAAACCCAAGTGAGTACTTGCAGTCTTTTAGTGATGCTGCTACTGATGCTGCTCGTAGCATTAATCCCAAGTACCTGAAGGAAGGAGAACAAATTCTTGTGGGCTTTGAAGGCCCTTTTGTTTCTCGCCGCGTCACACCTAGAGACCTTCTATCTCAATACATTGGTTCCATGGTCTGCGTTGAAGGCATTGTCACTAAATGTACTGCCTTCCTTAAACTTCTCTAACTCTCCATTTTGTATTTCAAATTATTGGGTGTCGGTATAAGTGATTAGAGCATATGAGGTTGAGGTGTAGCTTGGTTTTGATTTATGGATGACTACTAATTTTAAAGTTAGCTGACAGAGAAGATATTATATATTTGTTACAATGAATATTGATATATTGGGTTAGCTGACACAAAAACAATACATTTTGTTACATTCTTGTCACTTAGTACTAGGTAGCAAGGTGAGTACATTATTTTTTTCTTTATACTTCAAAACTAAAAATGAGTAGTGATAGAAAAGCCTGAATAATTTTTGCTTCAAATTACTGATCTAGTTCCGTAAGAAAATATTGACATTGTTGCTATTTGTTTTTCTCTCATTGATATTTATTCATAATTTACACAATATTGTATGTGTTGGCTTATGGTTATTGATAAGTACTGTTTTTTTACTGCTACCTCTAGTAAAATATTTCCCTAGCTAAGTCTTGACGATGATAGATTTGTGTAAATCTAACCTTGATTTTCTCATCTTAAGGTTCTCTTGTAAGGCCAAAGGTTGTCAAGAGCGTTCACTTCTGCCCTACCACTAAGAAGTTCACCAGTCGTGAATATCGGGACATTACATCCAACATGGGTTTGCCAACAGGCTCTGTGTATCCTACTAGGGTAATTTTATTCTTCTTGCTTTATTAATTTTTTGTTGTAGTAAGTTGTAACCATAGGGATATTTTTTAAGAATAAAATATTACTGTTTCAGGATGAAAATGGCTACCTGTTGGTGACTGAGTATGGTTTGTGCAATTACAAAGATCA
Source organism: Pelargonium citronellum (assembly GCA_036897665.1). NCBI lineage: Eukaryota > Viridiplantae > Streptophyta > Magnoliopsida > Geraniales > Geraniaceae > Pelargonium > Pelargonium citronellum. The sequence goes on along the minus strand of JAYMSZ010000994.1, from coordinate 9,886 downwards.
TCAAACCTTATCAGTGCAAGAAGTGCCTGAGAATTCTGCTCCTGGTCAGCTTCCACGAACAGTGGATATCATTGTTGAGGATGACCTAGTGGATTCATGCAAGCCTGGAGACCGTGTGGCTATAGTTGGAACTTACAAAGCTGTACCTGGGAGAAGCAAAGGAAGTGTGAATGGAGTATTTAGGTAGCTTTTACTACTTACATTATTAAATCTAGATTGTGGCATGATGTTTTCCAGATTTTGATGTAAGACATCGGGTTATCATGTATGCAGGACTGTCCTCATAGCTAACAATGTTTCTTTGCTAAACAAAGAGGCAAATGCTCCAATTTACACCCCAAAAGACTTGGAGAACATCAAGACGATTGCTAAGAGAAATGATACGTTTGACTTACTCGGCAGTTCTCTAGCTCCGTCTATATATGGGCATTCATGGATAAAAAAAGCGGTGGTATTATTGATGCTCAGTGGAGTGGAGAAGAACTTGAAAAATGGCACTCATTTACGAGGGTATGTTAGGTTCTATGCTTTTTGTATTGGGATGATTTGTTACTGAAATAAAAAGTCAATTTATGTGTTTGGATACACAGGCATCTTTTGTTTTATTATTTCATATTCCCTTGATGAATGCCCGGTGGATCTCATAAACCACTCTTATTTTTAGTGACATTAACATGATGATGGTTGGTGACCCATCTGTGGCAAAGTCTCAACTTTTAAGAGCAATTATGAATATTGCCCCATTGGCTATATCAACAACTGGCCGAGGTTCTTCTGGGGTTGGTTTGACTGCTGCTGTTACTAGTGATCAAGAAACTGGTAATGCATTTATATTATCTATTGCGATTTTCATTTAAAAAAAAAAACTTTCCTTACTATCAGTAGATTTCAGAAAAATAATGTTCAACTTGTCAACAGGAGAAAGGAGGCTAGAGGCTGGTGCGATGGTTCTTGCTGACCGTGGTGTTGTATGTATAGATGAGTTTGACAAAATGAATGATCAAGATCGTGTTGCCATACATGAGGTTATGGAGCAGCAGACCGTGACTATTGCTAAAGCTGGCATCCATGCATCTTTGAATGCTAGATGTAGTGTTGTAGCTGCTGCAAATCCTATCTATGGAAGTGTAAGTGGTATTTTGCTTACTAACTTAAATGCATGGTACCCATTGAAGTACATGCTAGTCTTATTGTGAAATTTATGCTGGAATTTGAAATCTGACTGCAGTATGATCGTTCGTTAACTCCAACAAAGAATATTGGCCTTCCAGATTCATTGCTTTCTCGTTTTGATTTACTGTTCATCGTATTGGATCAAATGGATCCTGATATTGACCGTAAAATCTCTGAGCATGTATTGCGCATGCACAGGTTTCGTTCCACAAATGATGAAGGTAGGTGAAATGGTCATTATAACTATTAATTCATCATCCAACAAGTAAAGTTGAAAATGCTTGATCTGATACAACTTGAAAATTTAGGCGAGGCAACACTTGATGGCAGTTCAAGATATGGAAAAGAAAATGATACTGAAAATGACTCGTCTGTCTTCGTAAAGCATAATAAAATGCTACATGGCAAGGCAACATCAAGAGGTCAAAAGCGTGATGCTCTCACTATCAAGTTTCTCAAGAAGTACATTCATTATGCAAAGCATAGAATCCAGCCTGACCTCACTGATGAGGTTGTTATGCTTTTTTTTCATCTGTATGTATATATAAATTTCTATTTTATATTGTCCAAAGTTGATCTGACAGTTTTTGTCCTTAGGCATCTGAACATATTGCAACAGCATATGCAGAGCTCAGAAATGCTAGTTCAAATGCGAAGGTAGGCGTTTGGTGGTACATGAAAGATTGCACGGAATAAATTCAACTTTTTCAATGATTGCGAAGGAATTGTTATTTATTTTCTGATATGATGCTTGCCCTTTGTGTAGACTGGAGGAACACTTCCAATTACTGCTAGAACCTTGGAAACCATGATACGTCTCTCAACTGCACATGCAAAACTGAAGCTAAGCAGACAGGTATCTGTCTGGTTCAGTCGTGTTTTGAATTTGCGGAGTCGGTATCACTAGCATTTTGCTTATCACATGTTTCACTCAGTTTAATGTGTAATATGAGGCTGCATTTGTGATTGTAATGAAGATTTTGCTTACGTAGCTTTTATTCTCACTTTCACATTTTGCTCTTTCTTATATTTTCATTACCTGTAGTATTAGATCAGTTGTTTTGCTCTTGTGAAGCTTACTGGTGGATGAATAATTTTGTCGGTAGGTTTTGAAGTCCGATGTTGAAGCTGCTTTGAAAGTTCTAAATTTCGCCATATATCATCAAGAATTGACTGACATGGAACAGCGTGAGCAAGTAAGGGAGAAGGAATTGGACAAGAAACGCAAAGCTGATCGACATACTAGTGAGGATGATAGACCTGATCACGGTTCTACTGCGGATGAAAGAGGGTGAGCATATCATAAGCTATGATTTCTTTAGATATCAGATATACATATTGATATTGCTTAGATGCAACCCTGATTACTGCATTTGTAGGGCTCGCTCCTCTTTTAGGTGAAGGAACCTATTGAAAAACCAGAAAACATTTATATAGCCAAGAGAATTTTCCAACAAACCATTCATAGACAATATACTGTAGTAGACAGTATATTCTCTAATTCTCGGGACTATCATTAATGCCAATGTCTACCTTTCTGCATTTTTTCCTTCCCCTGCTGACTACTTGCCATTTTAAGTAACTACTTCTCCTATAACTCTCTGTTTCTTTTCTTGGATAAAGAACAACAGCGGATGATATGGATGTAGACGACCCTCCACCAGCCCAATCTGCTACAGATATTCCTCTTGAAAGGTTTGTGCTTCGGCAATATATACATTGCGTTCTGTCTGTTTTTGCCCATAACTAATATTAGCCTCTCGTCTTTGGTTTATCAGAAGAGAAGCATTCAACTCTGCATTTGGCCAGCATATGCGGGGAAATCGCTTGGATCTCATATCCGTTGCAGATATAGAGAAAGTTGTTAACACTGGATCAGATGTCCGTTACTCTATGCCAGAGATAATGTTCCTATTAGAGGTAAGATTGATATCCATCAATTCTTTAATCACCGAAAAGAATAATAAGAAAGGATTATCAAAAGTATGTTCTTGGTTGGTCCCTCTTACCTGTTTGTATGCTTTTTTAAAAAGAAATTAGTTACCGAAAAAAGTTCATATTTGTACAGAAACTGCAAGACGACAATAGGGTGATGATAGCTGATGGAATGGTGCATATGATAACATAAGTTGCAACAGCAATGCAGTAGTAGCAAGGCTCCTGAAGGTATCTAATTGCTTTAAGCCATGCAAGTGTTGTTTCTTATAAGATCTACAAGTGTTTAACGAATAGCATACGCCATTTTATCAACCAGATTTGAATCAAATGCTGAATTTGAGGAGCGTAGAGATGCTTCAGAGATTGAAAATTGTAGCAATGTTCATGTGTACTGTCCAAGAAGTGTTTTTTCAGTGAAGAAAATTGCAGCAGCAGTAGGGGATTGAGCATTATCATTAATTTATCTTCTTGCTGTGTACTCTTTATACTTTGCTGGGAAATGGAGCTTCTTTTGTTATGCTAATTTGGTTATTTTTACAGTAAGAACATATAGAATGAATGGCATGTCTCTACTTTGTTTGTTGAGCCCATATAGTATGTATAACCAAGTAGCAACACTATTGCAACTTCTTCTAATCTACATGAACAAGTTATTAAGGGTTGAATTATTTTTATTTTTGCTTTAATTTTCTTTTGATACAAGAACCTTAGTTCATACAAATGTATTATAGAAAAAAATCATACAAATAATAATAAAATTTGACCGCTTAGATATGTTAATGAGAAAAGTAATTTAGAGTCTCTGCCGCTCTCTTTTTCTGTACCATCTTGAGAGTTAGGTAGAGATTTTGCACTCCTACAACTGTACTTGATTTTTAGAGTGGCAATAGTGTTTTGAGTTTTTAAAGTGTAATTTTTGCGATGCTGACTGTTTTTTATTTTTAGAGCGAGTTTTCAGGTAGTAAATTGTAGTCTCTCGCTAAGATAATGAGTTTTTTCTTTTGATAGCAAGTTAAGATGTTAGGATTTGCATATCAACAACGACATAGATTTGCGATAAGTTTTTTTTTTGGCGCGTGTGAAGGGTAGCAGGAGACGATTGTAGAGAAGGATAAGAGGTTGGTTTGGTTGGAGCCATTAGATCAACCTTCGAGTTAGTTGCTGAATCAGATAGCAGATCCGGTGATGACGAGGGGCGATTGACAAAGCTTTTCACATGATTGCCCTAAGCTTCAAGTGCAATCGTTATCAGTTGTTCATGATCCTTTGACGGAGAGAATTCCTAGATGATTTGTAAACCAATTGTCCATCGTGTTAACTAAATTGTCGGTCTTTTTGTCGTTCAGTAGATTCGGTTAGGCTTTTATTCATGTTAAAGGATGATTTGACTTTTTTTTTTTTTTTAATGTGACAAAACTTTTCAACAAACTATCTCATACTCACCAAGGAAATAAATACACGGTTCTTTTGGTTTGCCACGTGGCGCAACAAATAATAAGAAAATAATAAAAATAATATAATTTTCTTGCAGAAGAGGAAAACAAAATTTGTATGGTCTGAAGAAGCAAACAACAACATCAATGGCCATTGTCAGTCCCACTATTTCCTTTCTTCCCAGACTCTCTTCTTATCCTCTCTTTCTCAATCATTCTCTCTTCAAACCCAACTTCTCTTCCTCTAAACCCAATTTCCTTTCCCTCTACTGCACCAAGGTAATTAACTAATTAACCACTCAACCATATGTATATGTTTGGTTGCTAAGAAAATTCTTCAATTTCCAAGAAACTTGACACATTTGATCATATTCTGCTTAAATTTTTCATTTTTATGGTACCCAATTGAACGAAACTGAAGAGGTTTTGTTGCTGAGTTTGATCTTTGCGTTTACTGACACTGCTTTGTGGTTTGTGTCTGTCTCTGTTAGATGGAAAATAATGAAATTACAGAGGAAGTTACTGAGCAATCTGATGTGAATGTGGTGGGGAAGAAGAAGATTTTTGTGGCGGGGGCTACCGGGAGCACCGGGAAAAGAATTGTTGAGCAGTTGCTGGCTAAGGGTTTTGCTGTGAAGGCTGGGGTCAGGGACTTGGATAAGGCCAATACTGCCTTTTCCGGCAACAACCCGGCTCTTCAATTTGTGAGCATTTCTTGCTGGCTAATAGTAGTTTTTTGTGTGTTTGAAAAGTATAAGACTGTAATTGAGCTATCATAGTATCATCTATTAGTACAAGGAGAAAAAAGAATCTCGGCCGAGATTGAATCTAACCAATGAGAGGTTGACATCTTGTTAATTGTTGTCATACCTGCCCCAATGATTTTGTGCCCCAATTAGTATAAGGTTGCTCTTTGGTTTAGACTCTTTTCTCTCTAGTTTAAGTTTGTAGTTGAATTGATTATCTAGTATGATATTGAAATTTTGTAGACCTACCCAAATGTTATGAGGAGGGCTGTGTTTGGGTAACGTGCAAAGCTAAGTTAGGTTGCACATCTGTCAACCTAGCCTTTAGTGTGTTTGATTCTTCAGTGCCACCTGAATGTTACAAAGAGGACTTGTGCTTGGTCTTTGTGCTAAGCTGTTGTCGACTTGCACATAAGGGTGTGTGCTGAAGTATAAAACCTATAATTGGATGTTCAACTATTAGTTTAAGTTTGTTATTGAATCAATTGTTTTGTATGATATCAAAGTCTTGTAGGCCTACTGCTCATGTGTTCAACTGTTGGGCACCGCCCAAACATCACAAGGAGGGCTGTGTTTGGGTCACTTGTAGACCTAGCTTTCACGTCTGAATCTTGGGTGTCACTCAAATTTACAAGGAGGGCTTGTGCTTGGACTTTGTGCTAAGTTGTTGTCAACTTGCACATAAGGGGGTGTGCTGAAGTATAAAACATTTAATTGGATGCTCAACTATTAGTTGAAGTTTGTTGTTGAATCGATTGTTTGGTATGATATCAAAGTCTTGTAGGCCTACTGGTCATGTGTTCAAATGTTGAGCACCACCCAAACGTCGCAAGGAGGGCTGTGTTTGGGTCACCTGTAGACCTAGCTTTCACGTGTTTGAATCTTGGGTGTCACCCAAATGCTACAAGGAAGGCTTGTGTTTAGACTTTGTCCAAAGCCATAGTTTAACTGCTCATAAGGGGGCGTGCAAAAGTATAAAAAAACTATAATTGAATGCTCAACTATTAGTTTAAGGTTTTAGTTGTATGGGCCGCCCTCTAATTGTTTATCAGAAGATGACAATTCAATTGGGTTTTTGTTGATTGTTGGCTGTTTATGTGTCTAATAGTTTATTGCTCGGTGAGAATTCAATGTGTAGGTGCAAGTGGTGAATCGGTCCTCTAATAGTTTATTAGATGATGACAATTCTATGTTTTTCTTTGGTTAATTGTCTGTTGTGTATGTGTAGGTGCAAGCGGATGTGACCGATGGTTCAGGAAAGCTAGCAGAAGCTATTGGTGACGATTCAGAGGCTGTGATATGTGCCACAGGGTTTCGACCCGGGTGGGACTTGTTTGCACCATGGAAGGTGAGTTCATTTCGTCCAAATATAGTTCTAATACAATTCTCATTTTGCTGAAGATATCAATCTTTCTTTGTTATAGTTTGAATATGCAGTTGCTTGTATAGTTTAATTAGCAATTATCTCAATTCTAGTACGGTATCATTTACCAATAAAGTTGCCCTGTATAAAAGATTTGGGATGTTACTCTCTAAACTCGGTGTACTAGAACAGCTAAATTATCTAATACGTACCTTGTTTCCTACAATACCACATGTCATATTGAATTATTTCTTGCTATTCGTCTAGATCGCTCATCTGTGGCTAATAGAAACTTGTTTTCATTGATCTACTAGCAAAATTCATTTTTTTTTTATGTTATTGTTTTGTAGTTTTCGGTGCATGACGGGTTGCCATTTCAGCATTGACTCGATATATAAAACTTTCTGCATATATAACTGTGTGAAATTAAATGGGAATATTCATTTCTCAAGAGACGTCTGAAATCTGAAACGTGTCCGCTAATATTGCTGGAACGTTTCTCTAGTTATCCAATGCTTTATTATGCTATGTGGGGATGGATTTTTAATTCCGATCAATAATGATTAAACTTTGATTATTTTTAGGTGTAATTGAAGTCCAAATTTCATATTTCAATTCAATTTAGTTGGCGTTTGGATTTAAGGTTTTGGAAAGGGAATGAGAATGAAATTCCAATTCCAAAGCGATTTTCATGAACAAAAAGTCATATTAAAACATGAGAAATGAGAATCTCATTCTTGATTTATATTTATTTATTTATTTATTATTATTTATAATTCGAACGCTAATGTATCGCAATTCTTTGCCCTGCTGATAATTGATCAGTACTGGTCTCAATATGCCTGCTTGTCTTCTTTGGTTAATGTCTTCTAGTTTAAGTATTTACAGTCTTGCAACGCTTATGTTCCTGTCCTGCAGGTTGATAATTTTGGCACGGTAAACCTTGTGGAAGCATGCCGCAAACGTGGTGTCAACAGATTTGTTCTCATCAGTTCCATTTTAGTCAATGGAGCTGCAATGGGGCAATTACTCAATCCGGCATACATTTTTCTCAACGTTTTTGGACTCACCTTAATCGCCAAGCTTCAAGCTGAGCAACACATCAGGAAGTCCGGTATAAACTACACAATCATTAGGCCTGGCGGGTTGAAAAATGATCCTCCCAAGGGGAATCTTGTCATGGAGCCAGAGGTAAGGCCACTCGTTTTCCAAAACCTTCCACTTTTCATTTCTCGGGTACTCGCTTGTGCTCTTCAAATTCATTTGACTTACTGATCTCTATTTCTCTCGCTATAGGACACTCTTTATGAAGGTTCAATATCAAGAGATAAGGTCGCAGAAGTTGCTGTTGAGGCATTAGTCCTTCCCGAGTCATCTTACAAAGTTGTAGAGATAGTTTCACGTGACAATGCTCCCGAACGTTCTTACAAGGAACTATTCTCCTCCATCAAGCAGCGGTAATGCTATGAATTGTGACTACTAATAAGTGTGATGATTAATGTAATGTTTTTGGCTTTCCGAATTGTGATGCCAGCTTTTTGGTTCACATGATCACTCCTATATAAAGCTTCATATTATTGAACTTTTATTGGCAGTTTGTATTGCAAATTGGGCAAGTAGTTGTATTGTATGACTCTAGTCAGTTTTGAGTCATGATAGAGATAAAGACTCGATGCTTTGGGAATGAAAGTAAGCTTATCTCTACCGACCACGTTAGCGGTTAGACAACTGATAAGAGGTTGCACTACCTTGCCAGGTCTCGAATTTGAGTCTCCGGAAATGCAACTACGTCAAAATTTTGTAAGAAGAGTTTTGCCGTCCTTGTGGGGCTATCCGGTTTGAATGATGATTAGTCTGGATATGATATAATTTAAAAATGTTGATTTCATGTTGGCTGTGGATCCGCTTTAAAAACTTCATGGTTAAGAGAAAGAAAACGGTATCTCTCATTTCTCATAATCTTCTTACAAAGGCCTCCTCAAGGTAAACTCATGGTAGGACCTAAGGATGCAATCTAGCTCGAACACGACAAGACCGGATGTCACATCATGACCAACGAGGTGATGCCACATCACCGATTAATATTCATACTCGTCCTAATAAATTTGTATATCCACCTTAATAAATTTGTGAACACATAACACCAGCTTAAATTCAATTGGAATGTCTTTTTACTGTTTTGAAACCATTTACTCTATTATTGAGACTCATTATTCATATACACTTAGCGCTTAGAAAAATAATGTCACAGGCTGAAAACTGGACAACAATTAGGTGATAATTTATAGGGAGGGCCTATTTCCACACCCAAAATTGCTCCTCCACGCCCTTTTCACCTTATGTTCCAAAATTATCACTCATTCTTATCTTGTTATTTATTATTTTCAAAACATTATCAAATTACCATTAAAAACACATCATCAAATGAAATATATTATCAAAAATTATTATTTTTCTCTCTTTGTTTCCATCTTTCCAAGTCACTATAAATAATCTGTATTGTTAACTCATAAAAATGTGATTGTCTTATATAATGATCACGTTCAATTTTAATAAATTTTAATAAAACTAAATTTACATACGTACGTATCTGTATCATTATAAAATATTTATTTCGTACAAAAATAAATTTTGATAATTTAATTTCTTTATAGAAAATCAATATAAGAATTTAAGGTGAAAAGGCAGTTCATTAAGCTAATATGTATGGAAACATAAAATAATTACACCAAAATTTAAGATTTATATGAGAATTGAACTTACATTGGTGATTAATTTAGTTAAATAAAAAAATTAAGGGTGAACTAGACAGTTAAGGTGGCCTATTTTTTTTGTCAGTTGGGTTCATACATTAAGTTCAACACTAAAGAGATTTTGTAATGAATGCGTATAATCGATATTGAGTGCAATTTTAAAATTACTTGAAAAAAAATAGTTTTGGTGTTTACAATTGATCTTGAAAACACAGTTACCTTATAAACAAAAAACTAATAATATGATCCAATAGCCAGTTAACACTAGGCACAATAAAATCACATGATTGACCTCCACTCCTCGGTCACACACATGTAACATACGTGAGCGAAATCAATCCAACTTAGCAACAATTTTAAAGTTGAATTTTAAAATAAACTATTTGATAAGTTCCAAATTTACTTTAGTTCTAGCTTGTGTATAAAAATCGTACCTAAAATTTGTATATGTTGAGAAAAATTATTTACTTTATTCCTTTT
>JAYMSZ010000993.1:0-16064 GCA_036897665.1 Pelargonium citronellum | reverse complement strand
ATAACAAAGTTCATCGACTATTTCAAATGCTTGCACACATCTTTCTAATGTTTGCAAGTTATATGTAACACGGATCAGTTGCATCAACATAACTAAGTATGACAAGGGAAGAAATGAGGAGGAGCAAGCTTCTCAAGTCAGAGATTTGAACGTGAAATTTTAAATTGTTTAATGTCATTAGTTTATGAATTGTGATGGTTATTTGAATTTTTGTATTATAATTGTTTCTTTTCTTTTTTTTTTTAATTTTTTTTGTTTACAATGTAACATTGTGTTGATTTATAATTTTAAAAAATTTGTGGCAAAATAAAAGAAATGTGATAAGGTGGTACTCTACCTTTTTATTATTTAGATATTTTTTTTTATATTGAAAAATGTCAAATGTACAAAATGATGTGGCAGTCTATATGGTGAATGCTTATTTTATTTTTTTATAGTTTAAAATTAATATTAATGAATAGTAACCCGACATATATGATACTACCAGCCTTCCATAAATTTCGGGCGCGTACAAAATTTTCGACATATAGCATTAGTCTTTTATATTATATAGATTTTATGTTTTGTTGCAGCAAATGCAAATCCTACCTCTGAAGTCTTGCCGATCAAGTTTTGTTGTAAGTCGTCGCAGTTGATGTAGTAGGGGCAAAATGGTCTTAAAAGTACAAGCATAGGAAACAGCATGGAAAAAGAGTGACGACCACGTTTATGAGGAGCACATACTCCGCAGAACCACACCAACTGTGTCACTATTCATTCATTTTACCATTCTCTCCTCTCCCTCTCCCTCTCGCTCTTGCTCTCGAGATCTCTAGGCCACGCTGCTGATTTCCAAGGTACGATCAATCTCTCCATCTATCGCTTTTTGATTCCTCTTCTTAATCTGGATTTTTCGATTTGCATCAGAAATATCGATAATCGACATTAATTTTAGGGCATTTTCAGAGTTGCGATTGCTTTTGATTTTAGGTTTCTAATGGTTGAATTTGATGCATTTCGTGTTTCTTGTTGATTGATTATAATCGGAAATGAATCAGTAGCTTTCATGCTTGATTAGATCTTGATTGATGCTCCAAATTGTTAATTTCTCTGAATTAGGGCTATAAATGACAACTGCTAGTGTTTATGGGACTTTCATTAGGATAAAACTGAGGTATTGTTATCTGAAATTGGAAATGGATGTTCATGTTTTTTGTGTTCCTTTGTTGAATTCTTTTCAGTTGAAGAACAATAATTTTGAACATTATGGGAAAAGCATATACACAAGAGCATGTTTACAAGCACCCATGGGAACGGGTATCTTCTGCGTCCTGGCGCAAGTTTTCCGACCCTGAGAACAAGCGCATACTATCCCATATCCTCGAAGTTGACACATTGAATCACAAGCTCGACACTCAAACCGGGAAGCTGTACACCACCCGTGCTCTCACAGTCCATTCCCCGGGGCCGTGGTTTGTTCGCAAAATCGTTGGCCAGGATATCTGCCACTGTGTTGAATCAACCGTTGTTGATGCGCAGTCACGGTCAATGCAACTTGTCACTCGCAACATTAGCCTCCAGAAGTTTCTTGAAGTGGAAGAGAAGATCCGGTATGACCCTCACCCGGATAATCCAGATGCGTGGACAATATGCCGGCAGGAGACTAGCATTCGGATTAAGCCGCTGTCGGCTCTGGCATCAATGGCAGAGAAGGTGGAGCAGCGATGTGCAGAAAGGTTCCAGCAGAATAGTGTCAAAGGTAGAGAGGTGATGGAGAGGATCTGCAAGTATATGGAGGCAGAATCTGGCCGCGGGATCGGTATCTGAATCCAACTTGGTCACTTCAATTTTGGACTTTTCAGAGTAGAATAACAAGAGATTGATTGTTTACGATATGGAGGGATGATGTTGAATCTCGCCTTGAAAATGGTACGTAAAAAAATCCAGTGCCATCATTTTTCATTTTGCTTTGTTTTAGACTTTGTATACTGACAGTTTAGCTGGTTTTTGGTTGGGTTTCATACTTGAAAATAAATTACAACCTTGTAGACAATTTGTTGCTTTGAGACATATATTTATGAAATGAGTAATCTCATGTTCTTCACACATGACTTGTCAAAAGCCATCCTATTCTTTGGCAAACAAAACTTGAACTCCACAACTAAGGTTGTACTACAAATATATGTACTTGTGCTAAGAAAGGTTAGGAGTAGTCTAGTTCTATAGTCTATTTGATCAAGCATTTTTGGATAATATATGGACTATTTATAATATGGTACAGCTTCATGATAGAGATCAGCAGGCGATTCAGTTGGGTATTTTCAATTTTTAAACTTAAAAGAATTGAGACCAAACCAAACCAAACCAAATCACATTTTGGTTGGACAGTTTGGTTCGGTGGTTTGCACTATGAGCCCAAAAGTTGAATAAGTAAAATAAAAAAATTAAGTGATATTATCTCGTCAAAACAATAAATCAACATAGGTGAGACCGTGCTTCTATGTTTTACTGCCATTTGTGTCTAAGTTTGATATTTAGAAATGAGGTTAAATGGTCTTGGCTCTCTTGAACTTCACAAAATTTTGGTTTTAGCTCATGTTCTCATATCTTACTTGTTCCAACCCTTGACCTACTATTTTCTTATTCTCACTCTTGTATTTTGGTATTAACTCATGTTCTCAAATCTGACTTGTTCTGACCCTTGAACTACTATTTTCTTATTCACACCCTTCTAACCGGTTATAGCAAGTAACCATGTGTCACATAAACAATTTTTTACACGTCAATATGTCACGTCATTCTTGAGTTTAATAGTTTTACCCTCTGAATTTGATGAAATAATGACTTTAGCCCTTCACCTCAAATCTTGTTTTTTTTTAACCCTTGAACTACTAAGTTTTTTTCTCACTCATGTAAGTGGTAATCAATCATCAGATCGGTACGATGGTGTGTAAATTTTTTTTTCAAGTTACCATATCACATCAACCTGCCAGCATTTTTTATAACAAAAAAACATAATCTTAACCATTTGGACTAAAAACGTCAACACCATTTCGAGAGCAAGTTTGGTTAATTGTTGGATTTGTTGATTTATTAATGTCTACGTTCCTTCGTTTAAAATCAATTGTCTACATTCATGTAATTTTTTAACTGTTACATACACCACCGTGCCAATATGACGGTAATTGATTACCACTTACAATAATGAGAATAAAAAAAATGGTTGCTTAAGGGGTCAGAACAAGCAAGGTTTCAGGTCAGGGTCAAAAGCATTAAACTCAAGAATGACATAACATACTGACGTGTCGAATTTGTTGTCGTGACGGTTGGTTACCTGTTACAGCCGGTTATATAGGTGTGAACAAAAACAAAATAGCAATCAAAGGGTCAGAACAAGTACGATTTGAAGACATGGGCTGAAATCAAAATTTCGTACATTTAGGGAAGACAAAATCATTTAACCTTTAGAAATTCATAGTATAGTATATAATAATTGGTGAGAATGACTAAGGTGATGACACCTCATCTATTTTTTCAAATTGAGCAATTCTAAAACTATGTCTTTTCACATTCCATGAGTTAGAAATAACTTTTCACCTTCCATGAGTTAGAAATAATTTGCTATAAACTAATAAATTGAGTATATAATAATTGGTGAGAATGGCTAAGGATTAAGGTAAAAACACCTCATCTATTTTTTTCAAATTGAATAATTCACTATGTCTTTTCATCTTTCAAGAGTTACAAATAACTTGCTATCAACTAATAACATTGAGTTTATAGTCTTCTTTATGTCATTGAGTAATATGTAATAAACTAATAGTTTTTACTATTACATTTTAACTAAAGTACAATAGGATATACTTTATATAGTAGTTGTACATTCTATTGTTTCTTCATTTTTTCGATGTGGGACAAATGAACAATTTATAGTGACAATTCAGTCAATTCTTTTATGTGTTTCCAATGTGGAACTTTTACATTCTCATTTTTCTTATGTTTTTTTTTTCTCTTTTCATTTTTTCTAGCTTACATGTAACTTGATAGTAAATTATTTTTTCATCTTAAATAATTTACAAATTTAAAGTATTGTAATTTCTTAATCGTGATTTTAAAATTAGACTTTATTGTGTATATACGTAAGAGATGATAAAATATGGTATAAAAAAAAGAGATGATAAAATAGAAAAAATAATAGTTTATTGTACATCAAATTACACATTAACATAATAAATTCATTTCATCAACAAATACAACATTAATTATTCTATATGAAAACACATATAGTAGTTTTTATCGATATGCAACTAATCATCATTTCATTGTGAAATTATAAATGAAAAATTTACTTAGGTAGAAATTAATTAAAATTAGAATAATGTGTTGAACATGAAAATAAATTAAGCTTACTATAACATTCACAATTTATGTTATATTGTTTATTTTTATTTTTTTTAAGAAACAAACTTTATTAATCAACTAAATCCAACGCAATAAGATCTTAAACACAAGCTGTGATATCCCCCGTGCTAAACAAACTACCTGCTGACATAGAGCATAGAAGTCCAGCTAACGCATGAGCTACCGTATTCGTAAAGCAAACACAAAGGAAAACACGACACTATCATACTCGAAAACAAGTGTCAAACAATAATCTAAAATAAGAACCACCCTATCATGTTCTCTCTTTTGGAGCTGGAGAGCTACCATTAAATTGTAACATTTTATTCAATCTAATTTTGAGTTCAAAAGATGATGTATGAATTGAATTTCATGAATATATAAAATTTAAATTATAACCTTTAGCTACATCATAAACCATTTAATTTCAAATGTGTTATATTGAAATTCGTGAACATGTGTAACTTGAATGTTAACTGTTATTTCAGTCAAAATATAATTGCAAATAAACTAATTTTGAGTTAACAAGATATGTGTTAAATTGAAAATCAATTCCACGTTAATTTAAAAGCAAATGTACAACTACTAAAATTGTCTAAAACTAAATTATTGATACTCTCAGAAAATTACTATTTTTCTACAATTGTAACAAATAATTGAAAAAAAATAAAACTAATATTTTGTTTCTCAAATTGAATTAACATTTAAGTTTTTGATAATCCGTGCAATTTAGGGGATTCTTATAGTAGAAAATTAAGGCAAGAAGATGACAGTGATGCGACCTATATATAGTTGCCCAAAAACATTTTAAAAAAATCAATACAAGATATTAAATATCTAGAATTTCTCACGATGTTCTTGTGAATTGATTCGATAATTGTAATTCTCTTGATAATTTGTAAAACAAACAAAAAAAAACATTTTACTCGGGCGATAGAACTAACAAAATTGATTTTTTTTTAATTTTGTTTTTCCTATATTTTCAACCAAAAAAAATTAAACTCATAGTAACATTACAGTAAATAAATTATATCAAAGAAAAAAAAATGTACCTGAATCGAACATTCGAACATTTTTTTTTCTTTTTTTTTTATTTGAATTTTTGAAATCAAGTACGAATCATATTGTTCACGAAAAAGAAAATGACAGAATTCTAATTGAAAAGCTAATAATGAGACTCTCCTTCTTTATTTTTGTTCACAATATAAAGTTTTTATTCCAAAAAACTACCCTATAAGACTAATTATGTAGATACATAAAATTGTAAATTTTTAATTTATGGACGGTTGGTACAATTCGAGGCGTTTGAGTAAATATCTTACTACATATTAAACCCTTAATTCTGGTTTTCTATAAATCTGGTTTGGTGTTTTTTAACACCCCCTACCAAATACCAATGCAAGTGGAACCCCTACTTCCAACAAAATCATTAATTGGGGTAAAATATGCCATCACTACAAAATTCTCATGTTTGTTTGGATAATAGATCTCATTCCTATTCCCATTTTTCACTCCTTCCCTTTACTAAAAATAATTTAATCCATACAGGATCATTTGAAACTATGCACCATGATGCAATAAAGGAAATAAAAGACATAATTGAAATTTACAAAGCTAGGCACAAGAACATCATCCATCATTGCTTTGCCAAATCATGTGATCTGCAAATTCTGTAAATAGATGGAAATGCCATACCTAACAGAATGACACATAACATAGCAAACCATGACCAAGTCCAAACCATCATAGATGACCTATATTACCAGAGCCAACATATAAATTCTTGCCAATCACTAGATACTAAGAGTCCTCCATACGGCAGAATTGTCCCATCATGCCTCCCGGCATATATAAACAATGAAAGAGGACACTTGATTAGATACGCAGCCAACTTGGAAGTAGTCTTCCCCGATAAAAACAAGCACCATATTTCGGTAAATGAAACTTCCATTCCAAACAGATTCAGATTTTATCAAGCTTCTCTGCCTTGACAACAGGGTTTGCTTTAGCTATAGCATTTCGTGCAGCGGCTTGATAATCAAAGGGGCACTCATGTTTGTCTGAGTAGCGATGTAAAGAGCAGAAAAGGTTACCGCACCGACAACTGAAACCCGTTAAACCAACACGCTTTCTGCACGCATTGCACCGGTTTGGACCCTCCTTCGGTTTTGCCTCACTACTCTCACCCATAAGAGGAGCACAGGATGGCTGCACAGATAAAATCTTTGACTCCACTGCAGTTGTTCGCACATCCACAGTGGCAGTTGCAACTGCAACAGGCTCATCTGCATTGCTGCTCGATGATCCATTAACAATACTTCCAATAGATGATGCAGCAAGCTTAACCTGCTCCTGTTTCAACATCATGTCCTTGTGGCACTTGGAACACATATTCATGGTAGCCGCACTACCAAAGAAGCCACAATTATTAATGCACAGAATAGGACCTTCAGGGGGAGCCTGGCATCCTGTCTCGTCATGGTCCATTTCTTCACTTCTCCTGCACAAAAATCACTTGAATCAAACGTTTCAAAAATAAAAAATTAACAATAAAACGTACACATGCTGATGCTGGACCTCCTGTAAAGATTTCAGACACGAGTACATGCAATAAACCTATTCAAGAAGGCCAAACCATAACTAAATCCAACAACTAAAACATCCTACAGAGCATTTTCCTTCCAAGAAATAAGGCCAGATTAAATTACCAGACACTATACATTGGCTGATCATGCTACAAGTATGAGAGCAGAAAACGGTAACTAGTTAAACGACCCCAGCTCAGCGGGTCCTTATTTCTGTGATTACAGGTTCACACCAGTCCAAGAATGTGTCTATGGACCAAGGAGATGGCTTAGTTGGTTTTCTATTTTGGGATAAGGGATGTTTTACAGCATAATTTGTATTAATTTGATACATGTTCACATATATTAAGGTTTCTGCATGACCACAATCAAGAGAAAAAGTGATTAAAACATAAGCAGCTAGAAATCTATAGGTCAGTGCAGTGTTTTAAAAAGATTCTGAGATGCTAGGCACACACTGAAGTCTCAAAATCGTCGAGGCACATGTGAGGCCCACACCTCTCTGTTGTATTTGAGGTGCAGTTAAGGCATGCCTCAATCAAGTTTTTGCAGTCGACATTGGCAATCTTTCTATACACTTTTAGGGTTCCATAATGTAAGATATGTCTATAAAAGTGTGCAATCAGCATTAGCCCTCTGTCTGTATTACAGAAGATATTTTTAAAAAAGAAGATAATGCAACAAAGACTCAAAAGCAAATACTAGCAGTAGATTAATATACTCTTTTTAATTTATTACGATAGTGTTTATGTTTAAATTCGTAATTTTTGAAATAATTTTTTGAAAGTGCGCCTCGATCCTAAGCTACAGAGGATCCTAATTCCTCGAATGCATCTTGTGACTTATAAAACACTGGGTTAGAGGCATTAAAGTATAACCCTATTCTTAGGTTACTGCAATCAATTTCATTAAAAGGACAACAGTGGTAAATAGTTGCTAGGAATGGAAAAATCCTCTTCCATTTCACATCAATTGTGGAAATTGACAAGTTGGAGCACACATAAATGAACCAATTTCTTGGGACAATCAATTTGGTGAAATGGACACAAACATATAACATGACTATCACTGTGTAGGGATGGAGAGATGGAACAAAGCAACAAAATTAGGTGCATTTTTGTTTATTAATATCTATAGACCATTTCATGAACTACTTATAGAAGCCTATCCCAGCTAACTACATGAAACTTAACATCTACATGCATCACACCGAAATTAACAGCAACTAATGAAAGTAAACCACGTAATTATAAGTTTACTGTGTTTTACAAAACAATGAAGTTTGCAAAATCATCCGTGTTACATATAACTTGCAAACATTAGAAAGATGTGTGCAAGCATTTGAAATAGCCGATGAACTTTGTCATGAAATGTCAAACTAAACCTCTATCAAATCAGATCATTTTAGCAGTACACATGATATAGGATGAGCACCACATTTCTGTCTTGGATATCATATACTCTGTTAATAATTTCCTCAGTTCTTAAGCTGAGAAATAATTGCTAAAAAAATCAGCTAACAGTTCAACAATTTTTCTCTTTATTCTTCGGAAGAAAACATTTATACAGAAGCCATTCAGTAAAAAAACAATAAAAATGGTCGATAATACATATGAACTAGAAGAACCCAAAACAATTGTACATGTTGAAGTAAAAAAACTATAACTACAGTTCATCCCACCATACGTGTAGGCACAGACAAATACATTCTAACATGAATCAGACATAAACAATGAATCATTCATATAAAAGTGAAGAAACAACATGTACACAAAAATTCAAATTCTACAAACTAATAAGACAAAACACCCCCAACATCCCCAAACCCAGACACCTGAATCAGCTACTAAATGCATACATTACATGTCTGGCACAAAATGAATAAGAATTCAAATTTTCAAATTTCAAATGTCTGTTCAACAAATCAACAAAAGACCCTAAACAAAATCAACACCGCATGCCAAAATCCCAAAAAAAAAAAAAATTTAATCAAATGAAAACCCTAACCTGTTGGACAGGACAAACAAATTGATGGGTTTTGAAATTGAATCCACGAACCGATCTCTCAGCTCAGAACCGCATCAGATACACGCCCTGCGTCCATAAAAAATCGAAACAAAAACAGAAACAAAAATAATATCAACCTTTGATTTTTTATTCTTCCCGTATGAAAAAAAAAAAAGATCTTGATTTATGAGACACCGATACAAAAAACAAAAATGGAAATAGAAACCCTAACCCTTTGAAGATATGAAGATCGCCAAGAACAAACAGAGAGAAACGGCAGAGGGAGATACGTTTTCGCTTCGTGTCGTCGTCTCTCTCGCAGGATTTAACAACGAATGCTCTTTACTGATTAGGGGGTGACGTGTCGGTCTCTCATTGGCTGAGGGCCTCTTTTTCTGTATGCCCATATTGCCCTTCCATAAATTGCTAATAACGGTTTTTGCCATGGTGGAATGTGAAGGACACGCGCTTTGGGAGAGTGATAATGGAGTAGGTGTAGTGATGGTGGTGGCGATCGTTGGAGGTTAAATCCGTCTTTTACGGTAAAGTGGTAAATCCGTAATTACATAGCAGCAGCGATTAATTTAATAGGATAAAAATTGGGCTCTCAAGAAGCACGGTTTTCACACTTTAGTCTTCTTTTTTACTTTTTAGGGCCAGCAAAAAGTAATCACAATGGTGAAATAAATTGTTTCTAATTGCTATTTTCAAATAAATAATTCTAATCTTAATCCATTCTAGTTAAGTTTAAGCTAGATTAATAAGATGTTTATCAGCAAGCGTAACAAATTAATAAGATGTTACCGTACTAAAATTTACGTACGTATATTCTCTTAGGTGGATTCGTATGAGCGAAGTGACTAATATTAGATCCTAATATTTTAATAATGCATCATAGACGTGACCAAAAGCTGATTGAATTAGAAGTATTGCTCTCATTTTTCAATAATGGTTTGATTATTATCATAGATATGAACGTATGTTTTGTGCTATATATCACTTGGGTTAAAGAGATCCAGATCCTCTGATTTTTATTTTTGGATTTTGGAGTTGTCTCTTGTTTAGGGTTTTCACATGTTCTAATTCATGAACTTTTCAATTCGGTCCAAGTTACCTACTCTAGCACGTTGATTACCTAATTGTCAGCAGGGGAGTGTTGTGGATCTGAAGTTTAATCTATGTTCTTTTACTCAAACTCACCACCACAAAGTTTTTTGGCATTTTCACTCACTTCGTTTTCCCTTCTCTACGGAGTTTTCGGATTCCTTGATATTCCTTCTCTGTCCAAGCATCCGGTGACCCAGAAAATACCTAGAAATTCGTTAACATAAACACAATACGATACTGGAAATTTCAAGAGAGAGTAATTGGAATTTCCATTGCCAGATTTCTAGTGACCGGATGGATGAAAAATAATTTAAGGTAGTTTAAATATTTTTATAAAAAGAAAAGTGTTTATAGGTATTCATTACAAAAGTGGATAAATACAGAATAATCATCTATAAATAATCTAGATGATGTCTATTCTGCTAATATATATAATATGGTGTTTGCTTCTAAAGACAAAAGAGCAGACAACCCAAAGAAGCACAGTGTCTGCTGTGTTTTGCTACTATCCACAGTGTGGGCTGAATGTTGGGCCAAGCATTTTTTTTCAATTTTATGTTCACTTTGGGCCCAAAAGAAAACAGATTAGGCTGCTTGGCCCAAGTAAAAAGGAAACAAAAATATAGTTTCGGTCACTTGGCCCACTAAAAGAAAACCAAATATTTATAAACCGATCCAACCGATTCCATTGAAAGTTACATGTTAGTTGTGACTTGTGACCCATTATATTTTTTTGTACATTAATTTTTCAAGTTAAGGGCGTGTTGCATGGGTTTGGGTATTTATTGCTACAATAGTTGATTTTTTAAGCATGCCTTGACACGTAACATACTCCGTTCACATGTAAACACTCACATGATGCTCATAAAAAAATCACAAGTCCCAATGACGAATCAAGTTACGACATGCAGCACCCGAGCGCCACCTAAACAGTATACTCAAAACCGAAAGTCTTCACCCGGCGACGAGTTCATTTCCGAATCTGGAGCCCCAAGAACTCCTCCGGAGCATAGAATGACCTAAAACTTTCTTGCAAGCCCGATGACTTTCCAGAAGTTCATCACTGGAAGTTGTCCCCAAACAACTTTTGTAAAAAGAACATTATTTCCATGCAAGTCACCTCAAACAAGTTGAGGTGGTCTGTTTTGGTCTATTAATGAGATCTCATCAAACACCTCGCGTAAGGTCACTTTAGGTGAGATGGCCCTGTGCAGAATGTTTAATTTTTTTATTGATTACTTTTATTTTATAATTAAACACTGTCAATTTATTTTCATTTTATAATTCAATATTCTCTTATTAATTTTATAATGGAAAAGAGTCCAATTTAGTCTCTAAACTATTAAAAATGTGCCAATTTAGGTTCTTAACTATCAATCGAGTCAATTTATTTCAAATGTTTTAATAAACCATGTCAAATTAAGGCATTCTATCAAATTCATATGGACAAAATCTGTCAAATAAAATATTACACGTAAGCTGGAACTAACGGATTTCGTCCATGGTTTTGACAGAATGTTCTGTCTTGACACAGTTTTTGAAAACATTTGGACTAAATTGACACAACTGTATAACCTTTAAACTAAATCGACTCGATTGATAGTGCAGGGACTAAATCGACACGTTTTAGATTAGTTCAGAAACTAAATTAGACTTTTCTGCTTTCATAATCAATGATGTTAACTTGAGCAGTAGTTTGGCTT
Source organism: Pelargonium citronellum (assembly GCA_036897665.1). Lineage (NCBI taxonomy): Eukaryota > Viridiplantae > Streptophyta > Magnoliopsida > Geraniales > Geraniaceae > Pelargonium > Pelargonium citronellum. The sequence continues at coordinate 4,282 of JAYMSZ010000993.1, read as the reverse complement.
TAAAATTCTTAATTAAATATGTAATTGAGCTCACTTTAAATGTGAGCATTAATTTACAATGACCCATCTCTCAAGCTATATAGAAAATTAGGGATACCAAACTATTTAACCTTTGATATTGTAGCCAGTTGATATTGTAATTAGTGAAAGTCAGAAGTAGGTAGCCATTGAGAATAAGATTGGTTGGTCAAGTGTAAGGTGGTAGGCAGTTAGAGTGAGACACCTACCTTGTGAACAAATATGAGATGGAGGAGGAGGAGGAGGAGAAGGACCACCATAATATTATTGAATCACACACACACACTAACTATTTTTTACTACCCATTATGTGACCATGCTTGTTGTTTCAACATTGTCCCCTCAGCAACCAGAGACAATGATTTAGCTTACTCAAAGGTACTACTTCATGTGTCTTTGCTTCTCTTCTTGATCATCTATATTATTTACATCTAATACACATGTCAATTCAATTAAGTATAACAGTAACCATTTCACTGCTTAGTTCGAGTCTTGATTTTTACGCTTGCTTAAAAACATTTCACTAGCAGTTCTCTTGAGACTCAAATATTGAGAAACTTCCTGTGTGGCCCACCAAATGGATGAATCAATGACAATCTTTCAATCTCAATTAATGTATAGGTAACTCCATATAGTTAATTAAAGCAGCAAGTCTTTGATTTGGGTTTGGTTGTTAATTGGAAACTTGGATAACATTTTTGGAGTCTGTTGAGAAGTTGATAAAAGGATAGCAAATTTTTAGTTATTAGGAAAGTGACATATCAACCACATTGTAGTAATGTTATTCCAGGAAATTGGCAATGCAACCAAAGCTTGCCTTCTTGTTTTCTGTGCACATCTCTCTCTAAAAACTCTTCACTTTTTGTTGCTCTTAAATTTTGCTTTTGTACTATCAGCATTCAGCAGCAATAGGATACAAATACAATCCATGCAGTAATGTTACTCATCACAGGTTTCTCAGGTTTCCACAATTTTTTTGGCTCTTCTTTTCCTGGTAATCAATCAAAATCTTTTAGTACTGATATATAAGTATTCATGGTTCTTGCATGAACCTTGTCTGTGACCTCTCAAGGTTTTTACTGTGACCTGTTTTAATCTTGTGAACGTTGAAATTTCTGGCATTGTCTTAAATTGAATTTAATGATGTGGTGGCATTGCTGGCATTTAATTGCAGCAAAAGCTTTGTAATTAATTTTCACCTACAGTTATTGTAGTACAAAAGGTTGGAGTAGAAACTGAACTTTTGGCATAAACTGTTAATTTTCTTGGGCTTCAAAGGTGGTGGTGATGGAGATTGAGGACAAGGAAATGGTGTCAAAGATGGAAGATTATCAAGTGATAGAGCAAATTGGAAGCGGATCTTTCGGCGCTGCGTTTCTTGTTCTTCACAAACTTGAGGGAAAAAAGTAAGACAAAACATCAAAACCTTATCAGAATTCTGTAACATCTATATGGAAGTCATTTTCTTGATCTACATGTTATATATTTTCTCATTAGTTGTGTTATGTAGATATGTATTGAAGAAGATTCGTTTGGCTAAACAAACTGACAAGTTCAAGCGCACGGCGCATCAAGAGGTTACCATTCTGAACAATCTTGATACCATTCATGTTCACATATCAAAATTTGAAAGCAAAATTTACATTCAGCAATGCATAGCCATCTAAGTTATGAGATTTTAAGTTAAATTTTCAATTGCTTTCCATTGACTTTTAACAATTGTGTCTTTTATACTTGTAGATGAGTTTGATTGCAAAACTCAGAAACCCATATATTGTGGAGTACAAAGATGCATGGGTGGAAAAGGTAGTCTGTTAATTTACTTGAAGCAATTTAACTAGAAACCAGTTTTAACTTCTCATGTTTTACAGGAATGCTGTGTGTGCATAGTGACAAGGTACTGTGAAGGAGGAGACATGTGAGTCACTTATCTACAATTTTTGTACTGATGATGGAACTAAAGTTTTACATTTTCTCTTACTCTTGATTCAATCTTTTGTAGGGCTGAGTTGATAAAGAAGAAAAGAGGAACATTTCTTCCAGAAGAGGTAACCGGACAACGATATGAACAAAATTGATACATGGAACTTAACTAACATTTGTTCCACTTGTTTCTCCAGAAGCTCTGCAAATGGTTCACCCAGCTGTTGCTAGCAGTGAATTACCTCCATTCCAATCGCATTCTTCATCGGGATCTTAAGGTATACATGTAGCTCTTTCATGTCTTGATGTTGTGATTGTGACATAGATCATCCCAAGTATAATAACATCATGTTCTAATTTCAGTGCTCCAACATATTCCTCACAAAGGACAATGACATCCGACTTGGCGACTTTGGACTCGCGAAACTTCTCAACAAAGATGACCTTGCTTCCTCGGTAATGGTTGCATTCGCGATGATTCGTCTTACATTCTTATGTCCATACTTGTCTTTGTGTCATTGTTCTCTATAATGTATGTAAATGTAGGTTGTTAGCACTCCAAACTACATGTGTCCAGAGCTGCTTGCAGATTTACCTTATGGATACAAATCTGATATATGGTCTCTAGGTGAACAATCTCTCAGTGACATCTATTTTGCTTGGTGATCACTTGAAAATGAGAGTTTGCTGTATATTTTGACAGGTTGCTGCATGTTTGAAATAGCTGCACACCAACCAGCATTCAGAGCTGCTGTAAGTATATATTGCCTTCTCTTCATCATATTTATTAAGCCACAGATCCAACTTTGATATATATTAAGCTGTGTAAACTTGATCCATCAATCAGGACATAACAGGACTAATTAACAAAATAAACCAATCATCCATTTCCCCACTTCCAACTGCATATTCTTCAGCACTGTAAGTAAATCCTGTGTCAATAATCTTTGTAATAACCTCCAGATACATATTTGCATATGTAGTCAAGTAAAGTAACTCTGAAAATGCAGGAAACAGTTGATCAAGAGCATGCTAAGAAAGAATCCAGAGCGAAGACCGACAGTGAGTTCAAGCTTGTTTCCCAATTCTTTCTTATTTTCGAAAAGCTGGCAATTTTAGAGAACCAACTCAACTAAAAGCTCAAGCTGATAGTTGAAGTCTTCGTTTATACTTTAACATTATATTCCAACACATATACTTACTTGTGACCAAATCTTAGGCTGCACAGCTGTTGAGGCATCTCCATCTACAACCATACCTTGCTCAATGCCACAACTTACCTACAGTTTTTCTTCCAGTAAAATCTAACAGCTTCAAGGGTAGTAGAATCACAAGAACCCAAGTCTCTAACATTGGCAATGGCACCAAAAAGGTGTCACAGACAAGAAATGCCACTCTGTATAGCCAGAGTTGTTCTAGTTCCCAAGAAATTAAGGTTAAGACCACAAATGCTGATCCTATAAGAAGTACCAAACAAACATATTCTGATCATAAGTTGGTCTCAGAATCAAAGAAAAGTACAAGTGATGAACATGATTTGGTTCTCAGATGTTTATACACACGAAACCCCATCTCGAATCCAAACTCATTGTTAGCCAAGAAACCGATAGTTCGTGCAAAAGAAAGTAAACCGGGTCCTGATAAAGAAGATAGTCATCATGAACTTACTGCAGAATCAAGTGACATATCATCAGTGAGTACACTAACTTTGGTGCATGGCGATGAGACGAGGATTGAATGGGAATACAAGGGCAGGCAAAGAGCAGAAGCACTAGAGTCGCTACTAGAACTATGTGCGAGTTTGCTTAGACAAGAAAGGCTAGAGGAACTTGCAGGCATTTTGAGGCCATTTGGGGAAGAAGCAGTGTCATCAAGAGAAACAGCAATTTGGTTGACAAAGAGCCTCATGCAGGTGACCAAAAATGGAACTACTGAAGCCTCACAAACAACGTGAAAGAGGTTTCCAAGAGAGATGAGTTTTGAAGTTTCTATTTGTTGTATTCATGCGGAGGGAGAGGGCATGAAAAGTTCACTAACAATTTACAATTCATATGCCCACAAAAAATCTCATATATTATCAATTGTTTCATTTCAAATCAAAATGCACTGCCTCACTGCTCAAAAGACCTATTATGAATTAATCATGAATTCATGCGTTATATTTGGTGCATAAAACATGACCTTTTCCCAATAAAAGAAATTATTCACAGTGCATTTTAAACAAAAGGAAAAAAGTTCAAAATAGTCACTGTTCTATTCAGATTGCGCCGTTTTGGTCACTCAACTATCAAATATGTCGTTTCAGTCCAAAAGATAGGTGAAAGAGCTGTTTTAGTCCAAA
>JAYMSZ010000992.1:0-16067 GCA_036897665.1 Pelargonium citronellum | reverse complement strand
AATTAGTCCAAATTGATGGCTAAGCCAAAATTAGTCCAAATTGTAGGCTAAGCCATAATTGTTGACAGTAGCAGCTGTTCCCAATCTGCAGTTTATTCTCTCCCTGATCAAAATGGACAAACTGCCCAACAGTTACTTGTTTGTGGTTACTAAATGAGTTGATACTAAGTAGATTTTAAGTAACTTGAGTTCTTTTTTGTATGTATAGTTTATGAATGAGAGACACAATTTTGAGTAAATTTGTTACAAAGAATGCTTTCAAGATCAGCAAACAAATTTTCATTCATTACTGCTTGCAAATTGCGCAGAACACTCAAGAACATAATTAACTTCTACATGATGATAAGATAAGAAAAAGAGATCACCACGCTCAAAATAAATTCACTAACGCTTGGTGTTGCTTTTCTTACAAACACAAACAGTAGAGTAAATATCAAACTTGTTTATTGTCAATGGTACATGACATCAATATATTTCACACATTTCAAAGTTGTTTGACAACTCATGACTACCTCCACATGAAATGAACCACAGTAAGTGTCTGACGATCTAACATCTCTTAATGTTCCACGAACACTCAGTAGGAGCAGTAGTTGATTTCACTTGTTCCCTCAAGGTTTCAGTTTCGAGGCTCGGTGTTAGCATGCTTGCTGATAAAAAAAACGATAAGAAAAAACTCTTAATGTTCCTTTGTCATGTTATAGTATATACATAACTGAAATATTTACAATTCACTTTGGTGATCAATATTTTTCTTTCTTCTATTGCAATAGCACTAACCAGGAAACAAATCTAGCAAATCTAGATCTAAACACGCAAAATTATCGTGGTTTGACAACTATCTATATATGTTCACAGCTGAACTAGTTTCTCATTGATTTAATAATCTTAAATTTGCAACCACAGTGAAAAATTGTTTACTCAAGCATCTTGAAAGAGTTCTTGAAAAGGAATTTACTCAAAATTGTCTTTCTCATTAACAAACTACACACTTGATTTGATTAAATGTTTACAAAATGTGACTATGAACTCAATTAGTAGCCACAAACAGGCAACTGTTGGGCACAATGTCGACTTTGAGTGAAAGAAGCTGCAGATTGGGAACAGCTGCTGCTAGTGGTAGCTATGGAGTTAAGCAGAGCTTTCTCAAGATCTCTTCCCAAACCTCGATGAACGAGGGAGTGAACATACTCCAAGAAGACTGAATCGCATGGCAATATGATAGGCCCTTCACTTGACAGCCCGTACTCCTCTTCAGACATGCTCAAGAGTTCCTGGAAGATGCAGTTGTTCAAATAAGCTATTGGCATCACGAAACGCCTCTGATCTGTGGTGTAGATAACAAAATGGCCTTTCTCAGCCACTGATGATGATGTGCTAGTAGCATTTTCTGTATGATTATTGGTTCTTGGGAAATTGATTCTTTTCCTCCCCAAGGCTGCTATCTTCTGCCACTTCCTTGCCATTTTGATGAGCTTCTTTGCACTAACCATTTTGCCTTTGATTATCTGTATCTTTGAAATAGATTTGAAGCAAGAAAGATGAAAGGAGAAAATTGGACTGTAGAGATTAGAGAAGACTAAAATGGTTGTTTTTGTGTTGAGTGAAAAGAAATGAGCATTAGTGGTACCTTATATAATAGAATTGGGCAAGGGTTTCTTCAGTTGGTGTTTTCATGCAGAACCATGTGATCTGTTTTATGAGAACTGATGTTCTGGCAAATGACACTTGACAAATCAAAGAAGGAAGCAGAATGGAGGATGGTTGTCCAATACTTGTCTGGTGGTACAAGGACACTATAGGTCCAACCATTAAGGCTCAAACCTTGTTCAATAACATTATATAAGGAACCACCAATTCTCTTCTTCTTCTTTTTCACTCATCAACACACAAGCAGCATCTGAGGGTTCTTCATGAATTGTCCAGCTAGTATAAATGGTTGGGTCTATTGTGTCATTGTACCACCAGACAAGTATTTGAAAGCCATCCTCCATTCTGCTACCTTCCTTTAAGTTTTGTTCTCCAAAACATCAAGTCTCATAAAACTAGTCACATGGTGCTGCATGTATAACCAAAAACACAAGGAAAGCTACACCTAAGATGGACTGGCTTAGATCTTGTGCAATACTATTATATAAGCAACCAGCAATGCTCAATAACATACCATCTCTTAAGGTTTTCTGAAGTTTAAAACTTTCTTTCATCCTTCTTGCATCAAATTTATTCCAAACATATTTATTGACTAATTATCCAAACAGTGCAGTTAATCCAGAGAAAAAGGGAACACATATTACGCCTACTGAAACAAATTCTATATATGTACCCAAGGCAAAGAACAAGAAGAAAGTTCAAGATGATATATATTCTATACTAAGAATTATGAGCTTATCATGCCAAGAATTCGATTTTATTTTTTCTTTGACTAGCTAGTTGTATATGTCACCATTCCAAGCCAAGCCAAGCCAGAGAGACAACCTCTTAAATGTATTTTCTTCTGTGCTGGATAGTGGATTCATGATGAGAAGCACAACCATGTGAAGGATTATTTAGCAAGTGGTCATTTTTGCTTATGTTTACCTGCTTTCTTCTGCACAATTTGTGTTTCTAATATGTCGACGGGCAATAATGCAGAACTCCTAACCATTTAATGAGATTATATCCACTAAAGCCCATTTTTGCTTTAGATTCCCTAGCGTTGCAGAGCGGGTAGGTCCTAAAATGCAATATAAACTACTGAATAAGGAGAGGATTGAATGAAGTTCCTTGTGATATGTCCACAAGTCTATGACCAGATAGTATAAATGGTTGGACCTACTATGTCCTTGTACCACCAAACAAGCAAGAGAGAACCATTGTCCCTTCTTTCCTGGATGTGTCGTTTGCCAAAATGTCAATTCTCATAGAACTAATCAGATGGTTTTGCATCATAGCTCACAAACACAAGAGAAGCTACATCTAAGATAGAGTGGCTCAAATCTTGAGCAATACTATTATATTTAAGGAACCACCAATGCCCATTTCTTTCAACTAAAAACAACAATCTCAAAGTTCTCTGAAGTCTAAATATTTCTTTCAGACCTTCTTAAAGCAACTCAGTTTCCAAGATACAGAGAATCAAAGACAACATGGTCAGTGCAAAGAAGCTCATCAAAATGGCAAGGAAATGGCAGAAAATAGCAGCCTTGGGAAGGAAAAGACTCACTTTTCCAAGAACCAACAATGGAGAAAATGCAACTAGCACATCATCATCAGTAGCTGAGAAAGGCCATTTTGTTATCTACACCGCTGACCAGAGGCGTTTTGTGATTCCAATAGCTTATCTGAACAACTGCATCTTTCAAGAACTCTTGAGGATGTCTGAAGAGGAGTTCGGGCTATCAAGCGAAGGGCCTATCATATTGCCCTTTGATTCAGTGTTCTTGGAGTATGTTCACTCCCTCATTCAACGAGGTTTAGGAAGAGATCTAGAGAAAGCTTTGATCAGCTCCATAGCTTGCTCTAGCATAAGCTGTTCCCAATCCGCAGCTTGTTTCACTCAAAGTCGAAATAGTGCCCAACAGTTGCCTGTTTGTGGCTACTAATAGATTTTTTTATTTGATTTACTTTTAATCCTCTCATGTATGTATTGTTTAGAAAATGAGGAACACAATTTTGAGTAAATTCATTCCCAAAAATTCTTCCAAGATGCTCTCATTACTTGTTGCAAATCACACTCAAGAACATGGGATTATTAAATAAGAAACAAAACAATATGTTATAAAACTTGAGTCATCAACGGAATGTTTTTAGTTATTAACTCCAACTGCAAATTTCAAATATCTTCTATACTTTTGCATTTACTTTTGCTGTTGATTCTTTTTTCTCTCCCAAAAAAGACATAAGAAATAAGCAAAACATAATGGTTTGGTACTAGTACAAAGATTGTAAAAGTTGTGATGTAGTGATGGTAAATTTTGTTTGATTCAGTCAATTGTTTTGGGAGTCGGCTAGGCAAATTTCACAACTAACCTTGAATAAAGATCAAACAATTTTGCATTATTATGTATTGATCTGTTTACAAAATGACGTCTCTGATCTACTTCAGACACTGCTGGTGTTTCCACCATGACTATGGATAGATCGAGGAATACATATAAAGACATGTTGTTGGATCAATATTGCAATCAAATGCCCTCTGATAAGTTTGAGAATTATCAAAAGCATTAAAGCAGCATTTGGACTATCTTGGAACAGTGAACCATGAAACATGACAGACTTGTGTTTGTCCGATCTGATCCTAATAATGTCTGATCCATAAACCTAGCTATATGATCCTAATGTCTTACTAAGATGGTACTCACAATTCTATCTTGAGCAATAATTCAAAAGTCCTAGCCAGACAAAGGCCATTTTTGCTGTAAATCTCTTCACCAGCACTGGAGACAAGGAAATGTGCTGCAGGTAGCTATTGTAAATGGTTGGACCTATTGTGTCCTTGTACCACCAGACAAATATGAGAGAACCATTTGCCAAAATATCAATTCTCATAAAACTGATCACATGGCTCTGCATTGATAATCACAAACACAAGAAAAGCAACACACCTAAGATGGAGTGACTCAAATTAAATCTTGTGTAGCACCATTATATAAGGAACCACCATTCCTCATTTCTCTTTACTCAACACTAAAACAACCATCTCAGGAATCTCTAAAGTTCAAATCTTTCTTTCACCCTACTAAAGACAAGATGATCAGTGCAAAGAAGCTCATCAAAATGGCCAGGAAGTGGCAGAAAATAGCAGCCTTGGGGAGGAAAAGAATCACCACTCCAAGAACTAGTGATGCAGAAAATACTACAAGCACATCATCAATGGCTGAGAAAGGCCATTTTGTTATCTACAGCACTGACCAGAAGCGTTTCGTGATGCCAATAGCTTATCTGAACAATTGTATCTTCCAAGAACTCTTGAGGATGTCTGAGGAGGAATTCGGACTGTCAAGCGAAGGGCCTATCATATTGCCATGTGATTCAATCTTCTTGGAGTATGTTCACTCCGTCATTCAACAGAGGTTTGGGAAGAGATCTTGAGAAAGCTCTTCTTAACTCCATAGCTACCACTAGCAACAGCTGTTCCCAATATGCAGCTTCTTTCCCTCAAACTCAACATACAGCCCAACAGTTGCTTGTTTGTGGCTACTAAAAGAGTTGATACTTAGATTTTGTGTACATTTAGTATACGCTTGTATATGCATAGTTTATGAATGAGAAACACAATTTTGAGTAAATTCATTTTCCAGAATTCTTTCATGATACCTCAGCAAACAAATTTACATTCATCATTTGTTGCAAATCACATTGCACCTACACTGACAAACAAAATTAACTTTATTGTGATGTCTGTTAAATAAGAGAGAAGTCACAAGGCTCTTCACATTTGACTCTGTGTAAACTGTGAACCATGAAACTTGACAAACTTGTATCTATCTAATCTTATATGCATTAAATGTGTGGTGAGATTACTCAAGTAATGTTACATGAAATACCAAATCTGCCAGTTAATTATATGGAAGTCACATTTCTTGAGCAATAATGCAAGGCTTCTTATAATTCTGTCCACCAGAAGCCATTAATGCTTTAAAATTTGTTCACCAGACAAGGAAAGATGCAGGTAGGCCTCAAATGTAAAATGGACTACTGAATTAGCATACAACAAATTAATGCAGACCTGACCAAATATCATTTAAACAATACTACTCTCCATACATGCTGAGTTAATAATTTTTTGTTTCTGTGGTTAAGGATAGGGCTAGAGTATGTAGCTTGTGATATGTCCATGTGTGATCACCAGCTAGTATATGTATAAATATGGTTGGACCTACTGTGTTGTAGTACCACCAGACAAGTATGAGAAAACCATCATGCATTCTACTTTCTTACTTGATGCGTTGTTTGCCAAAACATCAATTCTAGCAGAACTGATCACATGGTTCTGCAACAAATATTACAAGCACAAGAAAAGATACAGCTAAGATGGAGTGGCTCAAATTTTGTACAAAACCATTATATAAGGAACTAGCAGTGCTCATTTCTTTTCACTCATCAACACAACAACACAACATCTTAGAATTCTCTAAAGTCCAAATCTTTCTTTTATCCTTCTAGTTTCAAATCTAATCTAAAGTAGAAAGAAAGCCAAGATGATCAGTGCAAAGAAGCTCATCAAAATGGCAAGGAAGTGGCAGAAGATAGCAGCCTTGGGGAGGAAAAGAATCATTTTTCCAAGAACCAATAATGCAGAAAATACTACAAGCACATCATCAGTGGCTGAGAAAGGTCATTTTGTTGTCTACACAACTGACCAGAGACGTTTCGTGATGCCAATTGCATATCTGAACAATTGCATCTTCCAAGAACTCTTGACGATGTCTGAAGAAGAGTTTGGACTGACAAGCTCCGGGCCTATCATATTGCCATGTGATTCAGTTTTCTTGGAGTATGTTCATTCCCTCGTTCAACGAGGTTTGGGCAGCGATATAGAGAAAGCTCTCCTTAACTCCATATTTAGCACTAGCAGCAGCTGTTCCCAATCCGCAACATCTTTCCAACAAAGTCATACAGCCCAACACTTGCTTGTTAGTGGCTACTAAATGAGTTGATACTTGGATTTTAGTACATTTACTACAAGCTTGTGTTGTATAGTTTATCAATGAGAAACCCAATTTTGAGTGAATTGATTCCAATAACAACTCTTTAAATGTTCAACAAATGATTGATTGAGAGTGGCAATTTGACTAACATGGTCAAATTACAATAGGTCAAGCTAATCTACTCCAAATAAGAACTACAAACCTACAACTAATTAAGCTAAAGTCAAACTAGGGAGTTGTCTCATTCACAACAAATCTTAGGAACTAAGCAGATTAGAAATGAAACTAATGAAATATCTATCATGTTGTCAAGGAGAAGTTACTTGCTTTCTAATTCTGCTCGAGCGCCTGACTGGAGTTGCTTCTCCATTAGCCTGCACATCCCAGTCAACAAAGTATGAGAAACAATATGTAAACAGAAATATGAATATAAAGAAGCTAAAGATTGGAGCTTTTTAAGTGATCCGTAATACTTACTCGCTTAGCAGAGATTTTCTCATACGTGGTGAAACTTCCATAAGATACAGAACACACAGAATAATCATCTGAAGAAGCTAAAGATTCTCTCTTGTAGTTCTTCTTGGGCTTCCTGTCCTGGCTCTGTGCTTCACTATAATCATCCACTCCTTTCTTACTGTATGATGAGCTCTTCTGGAAACTACTCATTTCTGAGGGACATGACTCGTCAACCAGATCGGCTTCTGTCAGCAAATTACAAGACGGCAGCCTCTCATGGAAATTGTGCCCAACACTGGCACTAACTGGCTCGGGACTGATGTCAAATTTCTTGGTAAGCAGCTGTTGATCTGCAGGAGCTGCAAGATTTAGTGCAGGGGTACTGATAGTTGACACAGCAGAGTTTTCTTTTCTTTTGTAGACAAAGAAAGATGTGGCAGCAATTAGAGCCAGTAATAGCAAAGCAATTCCAAGAACATTCCATTCCGAAACTTCATTTCTTAACCAATTAAGATCCACTGTTTGTCTGCCCTCAGATGAAGCATCTAACTCTGCTCTTTCAGGAGATTCATCTACTTCAGTTGACTTGATCCCTGATGCATAAGGCTGCAAAGCATTTTCACCTTGGAGATCCTCTCCCTTTGAAAATTCAGATAAGGTATCTGGAACTTCTGAATGCTCCCTGGAGTCCATGCCACTTTCGAAGTTGGTTTCCATATGAGAAGCAGCAGCATCAATTTTTTCTTGGGCCATTCCACTTTCCAAGTTCGTTTCCATATGAGAAGCAGCATCATCAATTTTTTCTTGGGCCGTCTCTGTGTCTAAGTTGTTGGTTTCGGATGCTTCACCAGCTGGTCTGAAACATACTTCTTCAGCTTCTGGTGTGCTATGTTCTAGGCCATCTTGTTCAGCTAGTAGATCACTATGTACTTCAGCTGCTGGAATATCATGCACTTCAACCTTTTCATGTTCTTGTTCATCATATAGTTCAGATTCTAGATCCCCATATCCATCAATTTCATCCACTTCAATTTCTTGATGACGCATCTCTTCCAACTTTTCAGTTTCAACTACTCTCTCCAAACCCACAGTAACTTCAGACTCCAACACAATGCTTTGAAACTCTTGTTTTGCTCCCAAATAATGGTGGTTGAATAAAAGGCGCCCATCAACCAAGTACTGATCATCGTACAGAGCAGTCAAGTTGCTATACTTCAAGGTTCCAAATTTGTGCACTCTTAAATTAGAAACCAATTCAGAAAGGTAATATGTAGACTTAGCATGCCAAAGCCTGAAATTTTGAGCTAGACCATCCAAGTGTGCTGTCACATATGCTCTGAATTCAGGAGGGACATAAAAGTTAGAGTAACTTGAATCCTTGAGCACCAAACCAACCACTGGGGAATCAGTGATAGAGACTGATAAACATGCAACCAGGAGTGTTAGCAGGAAAGCAACAGTCTTTGGCCTCCTGAAGAAATGAGACTTAGACACCCTTCTCGCTTCAACAGTACCCTTGGAAATGTGAACGCTACTGCTACTAATGGGGTTGGATTCAGAAACATAAAGCACGTCTTCCTCTTTTGCTTGCACCATTTCAACTGAGGCTTCAACATCTTGCACCATTTCACCAGAAATTTCTTCTTTCGTCATTTGACCACAAACTTCTCCTTTCAGCATTCCCTCTGATTCCTTATGGGAATCCTCAGACTGAGTTTCTGCTTCCTCTGTAAATCCAGCATCAGAAGAGCTTTCAGAGATAAAGTTGTCCTCAAGCCCCTCGCCTTCCCTTTCCTCAGACTGAGTTTCTGTTTCCTCTGTAAATCCAGCATCAGAAGAGCTTTCAGAGATAAAGTTGTCCTCAATCCCCTCGCCTCGCCTTTCCCTATTGAGGTATACCTCAATTCGTGGGTTAGGCCTGTAGCGTAGGAATTGAGGCCTTGGAGAAGTGAAATTGGTCTCTGGATCATAGGGGTGCATATCTGCTTCAAGGGGTGCAAAGATATCCCGAGATGGACAAGGACTTGAGCCAATAGAACTCTGATCCAGATTAACACATTCCTCTTCCACAGCATGAGTGCTATGTCTCAATCTGGAATCATTCTTGGGAGTGCACTGGACCACCTTAGGATCAAACCCTGAAGCTTTTGGAATCAAAGGAGCTCTGAAATCTGTTCCCTTGTGCTCGAATTCAGCAACAGCATAATCACTATTTGAATCAGTTTGAGGCTTTGCATCAATGAACTCCAACACATCCGAGAAACCCACTAAATTGCTCAAGGTTTTTCCTTCAGATGACGGAAAAGAACTACAAAGAGACTCGTTTTTTTCTGCTAATATTTTCTTCTTTGGCGATGCAGTGACCTTGGAAGTTGCAGAAATAGTAGGAGACATGAAATTTTTCGTACCCTTTAAAACAGATGGGGAACGAATTCTTGCCGGTTTCAGTTCCTGCTCTTTCCCATTTTCTTTGTCCTCGCGCAAAGAAGAAGGAATGTTCTCTCTGCTTATGGAGTGTCTCCTTGGAAAATCTACATCATTTAAACAAAGCAGAATCTTCAAGAGAGCCCATGAAACCAAATTTCCATGAGATGAATCAAACCAAACCTATGCTATCAAACATATATATATATGTTTGGCTAGCAAGAAAATTTAGAGAACCCAAATGAAATAGAAAACATAAATTTGGAATGTCTCAGCTATTACAAGTACATAAGGAAATTCCCCAAAAATATTTCTTGCAAAAAGTAGATTTCAAATAGTTGACATAGAAATTTCAAAATTTAGCTACATGTTCAGCATAGTCGTCTAGTAAATTGCCACTCCAGGAAATCCAAACAGATAAATAAACTAAACCTAAGCCAGAACTAGTGAATTTTCACAAACAAAAAAAAAATTCTTGAATAACCCACAATGTATCAAGTTCAAATTTTTTTCTTCTATTTCCTATTAGTTTGTACTTTGTAGGCAAACGAGCAGATCTAAATAGAAAACTCAATTGTGAATATATAGTTCACAAACCTGAAGGACTGTTAGCGGGAGTAACCGAGTTGAAGCCTTTCTGTTTGGTGGCGATGGAAGGCTTCGCAAAGGGGTTTCCACTGAAGCTCCTCCTCATGGAGTTATTGATCTCTGACGATCTTGAATTAGGGTTCCTACTGGGAGAAGATTTGGTCACCGACGCAGCCATGGACGACGTTGTGAAGCAAGAAATGTAAGTGGAGCTAGGGTTTAACTGTTCAAGAATAGAAAGTGTAGAACTGAGCTAAAGATTGCTAATTTGCGAAGATCTTCAAATATCTGAGGAAGAGATAGCGTATTAGTGAGTGGGAGATTGTTGAAGAATGGCGTCGTAACGGCTAGTTTACAGTGAGGGTTTTGGAAATTTGAATAGGGGAGTTTTTGACCGTTGGGGAGGGATAGAGGTGTTTAAAAGTCAACAAGGGAAGAAAGGGCTAGCAGCCGTTGGATCATGCGAGTATTCGATTCAGATGCACTCGTTGGCCGTTTAGATCTTTGCTTTTATTTATTTTTATTTTTTATTTTCTTAGATATTTGCTTTTATTTTAATTGTCTTTAATGAATCTCAAGTAGCTTATTTGAGTCAAATGTTGTCATGCGAAATGCCGTTGTCAAATTCCATCACGGATTCCTTGTTGCTGGCAACGAAACTCATGTGTCCCAACTAAACTCAATTACTTAGGGCACAATACTTCATATGTCTCCATTATTCATCCTCCTTGAGCATTTTTTGAAGTCACGCATTAACCACACAATTGACGCTCAACAAATAGCCGAGTCATTTATGAATATAAAAATCATGCACGGTCACCATGAGATCGTTCAAACATTCTTTCCAAAGAGATTATTTCCACAAGTGCACTTTCTTTTGCCTTGTTCTCAAACATATTATTTGGGTCAAGTTGTTTGGTCTACCGTGTGATAGAACCTCAACCAGAACAGTAGTCCAAATACACACTCTGCAAGTGATAACTTATAGGATTTGATATAATCCATTTGTAGAAATTTGGATGCACAACCTGAAAGCCTTTACTACTTCAGTCCAAACCTTTGCACAACCCAGAAGTACAGAGAACTGGGATGTCAAATCTGTACAAACTCTGGAATTGAAGTTGACAAATTGTTAACTGTCCAAATGAACCACTGATAAGGCCTGAAGTTGGAAAAAAAAAAAAAAAAAAAGAGAAAAGAAGCGCACAAGGAAAAACACCATTTGTGCAATCTCACAAGAAGCTGCAGAGATGCCAAAACGTCAAAGAGATTAAACCAAAGTAGACAACTAACTAAAGCTGAGAATATAACAATACAAATTTCAGATTTTGACCCAAGAAATGAAAATGAACAAAACATAAACCCAAGACTACATGCTGGTGCTGCTAAATAAGTGGATACACAACTCCAGAGAAACAATGACATTAAAGAAATCAAGGCGGAACCTGAATTCCCAAAACATAGTAACAGGAGAATGAGAAGAAAAAAAGGATTTCATCTCTGCCTAGCTATGGCCAAAAGGTTGAACAAGAAGCAGCAACACGTCCACTTGGTATGATCTTCGCAGAGTCTCGCTTCCACACTCCCTGCCTGCAAATATTTCAATGATTAGCACATTATGCCAATCCAGAAAACAGAACACCAATAAAATTCCTCATTACAAAGATAATAAATATGTGATGCATACCTGCATTTTACTGCCTTTTTAACTGAACTCTTTTGTGCACTCTTCTAATTCTTGGATCCAACTGTGGGAAAATCTTGAAAATAAGTTGATCAACCCATGTAAAGTACCACAGCCTCCATCTTTTACAAAACACAAGTGAGCCAATCACAGTGCCCAAACCAACAGCATAACCAATTTCAGCACATATAAGCTGCCAATCAATTTCATTATTGTCATCATTTGCTGAAGGTGGATCAATGGGAGCATAATCAGTGCTTGTGCAATTTATCTCAAGAGGCATTCCTCAAAGCCCCTTGTTTCCTGTGTAAGACATCACAGAGAAGGACTGGAGTTGAGTGCTTGTTGGAATTCTTCCCACCAGTTGGTTAAATGAGAGGTTCAGAACAGAAAGAAAATGGAGACTTGGAAGCTGCACTGGTATGTCACCACTTAGACTATTGTTTGCAAGGTCTAATGACTCCAGCTCTCTCAACTTACCTATAGATGATGGTATTTGCCCACTTATAACAAGATTATGAGACAAGTTGAGAGAAATCAAGGATCTGAGGTCTCCCATAGATTCAGGAATTGGTCCCTCCAAATTATTGCATGACAAGTCAATAGAAGTGTGAATTGTTAGGATTTTCTCCAACAGCAGATCATGGCCTTTGATGGTAATTATCACAGTATCCTGATAGTACAAGCTACTGTCATATGGAAGATCATATCGAAGCTCAGTGCTAATCGAACTGGTTGAATCTCTGTCAACCATCATTGCCTCCCAAGACTTGAAGCTCTCATATGGGAGTTGGCAACTGAAATTGTTGAAAGCAATGCTAAAAATCTGAAGCATTGGCCAAGTAGCACTTACCATGTTGCTGAGGGTCGGTGCACAGGCAATGGAGCCATAGAACTTGTTGGACCTCAAAACAAGCACTTGCAAGCTTGTTATCTCCCTTAGCCAGCATGGAAAACCACCAGTGAGCTCATTGTTCCCCAAGTTCAAGACTTTTAAAAGCTTGCAATTCACTACAGAGTTTGGAACCTTTCCCCTGAACTGATTTAAACTTAGATCAAGAGTTTGCAACAAACAGCCATATTCAAATAAATCTGGAATGATTCCACTGAGTTTGTTTCTTCTTAAATTTAGTACTCCAAACTTATCAGAAGCAATGGCGCGGATTAGACATGAAGGAATGTCACCCGAGAACAAGTTATCAGACAAGTCAAGAACTTCTCCATAGTCTTGAGTGATGTTGCAGATTGAGGAAGGGATGGGACCTTGGAAGTTATTGCTTGCAAGAGAGAAGAACTTGATTATTGAACCGTTTTGTCCGATTTCAAGTGGCAGGGAATTGAAGTTATTCATGGAGTAGTCTAGGAATCTACCATTTGGTGGAAGAGGAATTTGACCTTGGAGTAAGTTGAAGTTAAGGTGTAGGAACTGAAGAGAGCTTAGAGAAGCAAGATCTGGTAGAGAACCTTGGAAACCCATCAATGAGTTATGAGAAAGATTAAGATACTGAAGAGAGGGTTTCCATATCCAATCCGGTATTAGGCCTTCAATTTCGTTGTCCGAAAGATCAAGATTCTGTAGCATGGATTGGTTTCTCAAGAAAACAGGAAATGCTTTCAGATTGCAAGAGTTTAAATACACCCATCTAACAGTTGGCGAGCGGGCAGTGGAAACCGAACCATCAGTACTATCAGTGATCAACAAACTGGTGAAAGAAAGATTAATGTAGGTAAGGTTGGTAAGGTTTTGAAAAGAGTTGGTTAAGCCTATAGTCCCACTGAAATTGTTGAGAGAAATGTCGAGTACTCGTAGACCCTCGAGCTTGAAGATAGATCTTGGTACTGGGCCTTCCAGCTTGTTTTGTCTTAAACCAACGTTTTCTAGTACAGAAGATGGGAATTCACCTAATTGACCACTGAATTGGTTGTCAGCAAGGTATAAATTCTTCAAAGATGGTAAGGAGAATAGAGACAACGGGACATTCCCGACGAATAAATTGTTACTCAAACGAAGATGGACAAGATTAGGAAGGTTTTGCCACTGAATATTACTTATTGTGCCATTGAATCTGCAATCTCCAAGATCCAAGTATGTCAGCATCTTCAGGTTATCTATAGAATCTGGTAGTGTCCCTGAAAAGATAGTAAAAAAATTTATAAAGACTTGGAATTAATAGTGAAGTGGTAGAGAACATTAGTAAATAAATACCTGAAAGCAATTCGTTTTGCGAGAGATCAAGAGTTTGAAGATTCGCTAACTCGAGGATCTTCATTGGAAAGTTACCATTCAACTCGCAACCAATGAGACTTAAAGAAGTCAAGTTTGAGAATATTGCAATTTGCAAACAAATCAAGAACCGCAGTTGACAAATTGTTGTAGCTCAAATCAACCACAGAAAGTGCCTTAAGATCAAAAACTGGACTGCTTGAGTGGTCAAATCCACCTGAAATTCGTCCCCCGATGAGATCAAGGCCAATAACATGACCAGTAGAGCTGCACGTAATGCCGCCCCAAAGACAGCAATCTGTGCTTGCATTCCATGACAACAGCTTGAAAGACCGAACAGAATCGAACACAACTCTTTGCTTGAGTTCAAGCAGTGATGATTACTCATGTTGTACACATTCAAGACTGTGAACTGGAGGGACAAACATGATGTTTAAGGCCAACATGAAGGCTACTATTGAAATTAATGGGATTTTGAAGAAGATTATTAGTGAAATTGACCTCATCATTTTGCACCTATTAGCTATTTTTTATCGGTATATATAGAGTCCTAAGGGATCAAAACTTTGGAAAGCCTGCATTCATTTTACCAAGTTTTGAGATGGACATGGACAAGGACATGGACATGGACAAGGACAAGGACAGTATATATATTGCAAAAATATATGCTAGAGAGTTGACTAATGACTATATTAGAGCCTTCCAATTGTTCAATATATCAAATAACACAACACCGCATATATGTCGTCTTCCCCGTGTTTTGTTCCCGCAGTGTATACACAATATTTTTCAGTTTATATCATGGGATTCTTGAGCGGGCCCGCACATTCGCGGTTGACACCTTTAAGCCATTTTATTATTACACCTAAATAATCTCCATTCGAGATTTGTTCATAGTTAAAGTTTTCACTTCTCCCCATAAATGTGTTGAGCATTTTGTTCTATTACACTTCTTGTATATGTCAACATAAATATCAGCAGTTTAGCACCACTTTTGTTTAACAAATGTAACCCAAAAAATGAGTCTATAATTTGCTCAAACGCATGAACTTTCTTTTCTAAGAGTACCACAAAGATTGAAATATGGATATATTTATTACATTTGATTCATTGTTCAAAGTACATGAAGATGCCTTTTATAGGAAATTTACAAAATTATGAAGAATTCAAGCTAATTGGTTGAAGAAAAGGTGGTCCAAGGTTGTGAGTATGGTTAACTACTAATGACTAAGGAAAGCTAAGGTAATGACTAATGAGTTTCGTTAGATGTGTGATAACTAATTAGTATTGTTGTGGCTATGGTTTCAACTCCCCCTAATCAAACTCAATGTGCTAATCTTGAACTTGGAAAGTAAGATTAAAAGAAATACATCGAAATAAAATTTAACAGGGTAGAAGATGCTGATAGAAAAATATTGTGTATAATCTAAGACATGTAAAGTATGCACCGAACTAACATGATAGAATACGTCAAAGACTTGCTACCATCACAACAAATTGAGTGCTAGAGTGAAATTGATTGCATCGTATACTATATTACGAAAACATATGTAAAATTAAATAATACTGATGGGTGACCCAAATAAAAATAAAACCCCTTTTTCCACTTTGAATTATTAAATCAATCGACCGGTTGAAATTGAATCGTATTAGTACAAATCACCATAGGCCAAGATCAATACGCATGTGAGTGAAGTGGGCCAAGGGCGCAAGGTTGTGGGTGAAGTGGACCATGGTGTTGCTCCATTTTGTTGTAACATATAATATTAATAAAACAACTACAACTATTTTGAACAACAAAACAATGATGTTGCTGCAACCATTATGCATTCATGCTACTGCCTCTGTCTCCCATTTCTTCTCTGTAATCTTCTTCTTCTATGATCTATGGATTTTTGCTCTAGCTGAGGGAAGATCTTGAAAAGAAGCCGATCAACACGCGCAAAGTACCATAGCCTCCATCTTTTCCAAAGGACAAGTGAGGCAACCACAGTTCCCAAACCAACAGCATAACCAATTTCAGCACATATAACCTCCCAATCTATTTCCTTACTGCCAACCA
>JAYMSZ010000991.1:0-16068 GCA_036897665.1 Pelargonium citronellum | reverse complement strand
GAGCCTCTTATGGAACCAAGGGTGCGCCTCGGTGCGCCACGCGCCATGGCGCGCCATTTAATGCTATGACTATAAGCATAGTAAAGTGATCATCTGAAGCCCTTAATCTATCCATTGTGGTTGAGACAGGATTTAAACTCAACTTGATAACTTGAACATATTTACTGGTTACCAGATATAACATAATTTGGACCGTTTATAGGAGCTTATAGTGCTTTAGTCCATTTTGAACTAGTCTTTGTCATGTACAGTTAGATTGAATATCTTTTGAAATACTGTGGATAGAACTAACTTAACTGAATCTTCACAATGCTTAATGAGTCAATTATTTCTTTCTATATCTTATTTATTTCACACCCAAATATTGCTTGTTGTTAACTTTGTGTACAGATTGTGATGGTGACTGCATATATTTTGTTTCAACTTGTAGTCCTCCTTTTCTCAACAAAGCTATTCATATCTTTCTTGGACACATTCTTTGTATTCAGGCATGCACATCCAGGCAGCCCATATGTTTTTGGACTTGTTGGGTTGGATCATGATCTCGACTTTCCAGAACCCATGCCTGTAGTTGGTATGAACACACATGCTTCTCTAATTTATATATTAATTGTTTAAACTATATTATGTGCAGCCTAGTTTTGGATTATCTGCTGTATTTCTCCTTATATGCTATTGACAAATACTAGTTAGAAAGATGGTTGGGATCCACTCTTTTGAGATGAGATTTTCCCATATTGTTTATTGTCTTCTAGAAGTTGGCGCATAATGCTATATGTTCACGTAGAAAAATCTTCCTTTCCAAGACTATCCCCGTGCTCTCTTCCTTGTTTCTTAACTTCCCTTTCAGTTCATTATAAAGAAAGATAAATTGGGAAATATAAAAATTGTACAAGTGCTTTTGTAGGACATTCTTAAAGTAGCAACAAAAGTCTTATTTATTAGGTTCATCCAAAATGGTTGTTTTGGAAACCAAACATCGGAATACTGTCACTGCTATCAACGCTAATATTTTGGGGGTATACAAATTTTTATGGTGTATTATCATGTTCCTATCACCCAAAACAGTAATGAGTAATGACAAATTCAAATTTCAAATCCTACCTTAAGGTTCTTTATTTCAGCTGACTTTTTAATGCATGAGTTTGAGCTTTTGTTATTCTATTCCTGCATAATCCAGAAAGCCATATTTTTTCTCATCGATCGAATATGATTTGAAAGATAACTATCTGTAATGCAATAATTTTGTAGGCTTACATCATGAGTGCTTAAACAACTTTCAAAATTTTACAATGCGTGCATACCTTTTTAATGAAGCACTAATTCGGAACACAAATATGTGTATGAGAGATGTTTGAACATGCGATTCGTTATTTCAAAAAACATAGGGCACCATAAGTTAGGCTGTGTAAATTTTGAAGGAAAAAGTTTTAAAATGGTCCATGAACTATGAGCACATCCTTGTAGTCAGGTTAGCTTGGTGTTGAGTTATAAAATAAACATTATTTATAGCTGCTCCTAGCCTCCTACAACCGACTGCACAAGTAACTCTTTTTCCCAGCCACTAACATATCATAAAGAACATGAAATATACTTGTAATGTTCTGTTATCATAGGAAATGTGTAGTTTAAGTCTCCTTTTTATTGTAGTGGAAGCATTGCACTAGGTATGAATGTATGATTTAGCTTCAGTTTATTGTATTAATGCCCTTGATTAACAAAAATGCGTATAACTTCTTGGATGATGAATTCATGAAATATACTTGTACAGTTCTCTCATTTGAATGTATTGTATGAGTAGTTTGTCATTACATGGTTCAGCTTCCAATTTTCACATAAAAATTCCCTACTATTTATAGTTTAGTAACAGATTGTTCAGTAACACTCAAATCCCCCCCTTGTAAGTACTATTCTACTTGACTTGCTTTAACTAATGAATACCATCTGGTATTGTCAGGAATATCTCGCTCTGCAAGGGGATATTGCATAGTTTTGGTCCTCGAGACAATGAAGACGTATTTGTTAGAAGATGGTTTGACTGAAGATGCACTAGTTACCAAGCTTCGTACTTGTCGTTACCATCATTTATTTCTACACAGATCTTTACAACAAGACTCTTCAGGTTTGGATGGTCATGCTCTTTTTTATTTATGCATGTCTTTGTTGGGAACATAGTAATCTATTTTGGAACATTTGAATTCAAATGGACTGTCTTATATTTGATACGCTTGCAAAAAAAATATATATATATTGTGAAAATTTGGAATATAATATATATGACTTATTTTCTTCTCCTTTTTCTTTTTGTTTATCTAGTATAAACAATTAAACATCCACTCTTTCCAGATCTATAAAGTTAAATTTGGCACTCTTATTGTTCTGTGGTGCCATAGCAGGGTTACTTGACTGAGCTTACAAATAAGTGACAGTCTCTCTATGATATTATATTGACTAAGAAGTTCACTTGCTTGTCTTGATGTGTTTAATATGATAATCAAACTCAGAATGTCAAGAAATGAGCCTGGGTCCAAACTGGTTAGGCCTTGGGTACTGAACTTGCAATGCAGTCATACTAGGCTTTAATTGTTGGAATTCTTAAGTGCATCATATGTATTAGAGATTCTAGTATGCTCTTAACAACAAAAATGATAAAGATTTTATGTCCGCTTTGTTCTTTCCAGTTCAAAATCTTGGTGAAGGATTATGTTGATAAGTTTTTTTCTTATTATCCCCCAGATTTAGTTTGAAATTTTTTATGGTTATAAATCTGCCTGTTTGTAACTGGTGCATCCTGAGGCATTTCTCAACTCTGCCTAGATTCCCTAGGCATTCAAGCTTCTGATTTTAAAAGGAGTGTTTTACATGCATGAAACACATTTGCTTTGCTGGTGAAGAAGGCAAACTAAATAGCTTTGGATTGACATTATATAAACATATTTGCACTACTATTATTTTGTTATCTTTTTGCTTCATTGACAAATATAGTCATTATTCTATAGGCACTTGTCATTGGGGAGAGTTTGGTGATGGAGGCTTATTGTGGGGAGAATGTCGTGGCAGACATTTTGAATGGTTTAAGGGCGATCCTGTCACTGAACTTTTGTTGAAGGTTAATATATGAAAATAGGTTTTACTGCTTATTTTTTTTTTTTTTGAAGAATACTGCTTATTTTATTATCAATGCTGTTATTATTAATATTGTTTAGAAGATATAATCTTTTATGAATATTTTAGGTGAAGGAACTTTATGGTCTTGATGACAAAGTTACATTTAGAAATGTCACTGTGCCTTCAATAAACAGGCCTCGTCCTTTGCACTTGGGAACTGCAACACAAATTGGTTAGTTTTATATTGGCATTTTTAATATGATTGGTTACTTAGTAATGATTTATATGAAGTAAAAATTGTTTGATGTGTTGCGCTCTTTTAGGTGCCCTACCAACAGAGGGAATACCTAGCTTGTTGAAGGTGTTACTTCCATCAACATGCGCTGGTCTACCTGTATTGTGAGTGAAACTTCGGCTATTTTCTTTTCAACCTTAATTATTGATCATTATATCAATTGAGTGCTTTAAATGTCTTTGGTTCTGTGAAGTTGAGAGAAAAATTAATGTTATATTCACAATGGGCGAAACCCAATTTATAATTTAAAGAGAAATCAATCAGAATCAATCACAATTCTAAAAACCAACTATGGGACTCTACTAGTTCCTAATTTACAGAGATTACATAAATAAAGTATTCTAACACTCCCAAACTGGAGCATATAATCTTATATGTGCCATGTTTGTTACATATATACTTGATTCGAGGACCCTTGAATTATTTTGTGAAGACATCTACTAGTTGATTGTTGGAGTTGACAAACTCAGTAAAATGATTCCTTCAACTAACTTTTCCCTTACAAAGTGACAAGCGATCTCGATGTGTCTTGTCCTCTCATGGAAGAGAGGATTGGAGGCAATGTGTAGGGCAACCTGATTGTCACCTATGAACTTCATCAGAGTCATTTTATAGATCTTCATTTCTTTTAGAGGTTGGTTGACCTATGATTGGAAGAACATCTTGCCCAATCATAATCTAAATAACAACTCATCTCCATATGCCCCTTATGTACTTAAGAATATGAAGTGTAGCTTCCTGATGGGCATCACATGTGAGTTTAAAAATTGGCTGGAGTGTCAACTGGTTTGATGTCTTACAGGACAGTATCCTCAAGAATGTCTAAAAAGCGTACTTTCGTTGAGATATTGACACAGCGTTGAGCTAGTACTACCTCAAATAACAAGAAGTACACAATTTTCTTTCTTTCAAGTCTTTGGGTTGAAAGCGTTTAAGAAATGATCCTTCAACTGCTAGACTCCTTTGTTATCCCTCTTTTTAATTATTATGTCGTTGACATAACTACGAATCCGTGGTTAGATGGTTCTCCTACACTTTTAGGAATATAAATAGAAGAAAGACTCTCAAAACAAATGTATAATAGGTTGGGGATAAACAATCATATTGCACATATGGATTAGAAGTAGATCATGTACCTTTTCACTAGGCAATGAGAAGTTGTTTTCATGTGGAAACCGAGCAGGAGGATTAGAAGATGGAAAAGGATCATCACTCATATTACATAAATAAAATATTCTAACAGGTTGTAATATTTTTACACCTTAATTGTCCGTATATCACGGTATCAGTTCAGACCCCTTTTCTTATATATACTAGTTGTACTTGGGCCATTCACTTAACAACCTAAACTCTTAGGTTGAAGTAAAGATTAACATTGTATAAAAGTTGTTTTGGTCTTGGGCTTATATAGCTCCTTTGTGTTGCCTCCTTGTGTAATTCCTAGTCTGCTTGGAAAGTAGGGTTTTATGTGAGGGGCAATGTTGAAATATTACACATTGGAAGTGTGTGCAGTTTGAGATCACTTGATATAATGGCTTGTCTTGGTCCCTTAAGAGCTTCACAGTTTAGTTTAGAGTAAAAGTGTTTTAACAACTTAGAATTTGTGGACAATGATTACGTAAAGAATTTTAAACTCCTTGTTGCAAATCTTTTTGCCAAACAATATATGTTCTCCTTATTCTAATTGCAACATTCTTAATTGTACTGAGTTTTAAGGCTTGATTTTCTTAATTAGCTGTCTATCTAGTGTCTATCCGGTGTGATTTTATTAAGACTTATTACTTAGTTCATTCTTAAATTTTGAATCCACTTATCTATTTTTTGCGCTTCTATGTTGATTTCCTTGCCATAAACCAACCAATCTGAGTCCCTTTTGCATTTTTTTTTAGGATATACGTGTTTTGTTAATGCTGTTAATTGCTGATGTATTAGGTATGTTAGAGATCTTATTCTCAATCCTCCTGCCTATGAGATTGCATCAACAATTCAAGGTGAGTTTCTTTATAGCTTTTATGTTGGTGAAACATTTGTTAATTTCCTGATACTCAAGGGTATATATCTTAGTTTTTAAAAGGTGCAAGGTACATTTGAGGCAATAGGGCCTCCCGGAGCCCAGGTGCGTGGTGTGCAATGAGGCATGGGCTCCGACAAAGTGAGGTGCACTTTTGAAAAGTACTTGAAAAAAAAAAACATAATTATCAAATTAAATTAATAAAAGTTCATAACAATAGAAGTAAGCTTTTATTTTTGAATGAATCCTTCTTTTATCTAATAGCTAATAAACTATTTAGCATATTCTTTTGAAGTTTAAGCTGTTTTTTCTTCAACGAAACTATTAATATGAAGAATTTCATCTTAACAAAATAGTGACTATTAAGTAAAAGTAGTACAACAGAAAGAATTACTTACATGTGCCTTAGATACAATAGAGAAATGCACACTTTGGAGTTTTGCTTGAGCCTCAATAAAGAAGACTTGCCTCAACATTTTTGAGGTTCAACATGTGCATCGCCCCCACGAGCCTTATAAAACACTGTTCTATCTGCCATTTTTTTTTTGTTTCTGAGTAACCTGGAATTGTTGATATAATTGTTAAGTTTACATAGTGCACAAGTAATATCTCATCTTAGTAATTGGTCTCGTTTGGATTGGGAAATCCAAAATACAATGGATTCTGAACATTTCTAGAATCTAGATTTCGGTAATGTAGATTTTTGAAAAATTAAAAATATTATGTTTGTTTACTTATATGTAATACAAAATATTGCGTTTGGAATGCTGCAAAATGTTCAATTTCTAAATATTTGTTTAGTTTTGTCATGAAAAATTTTCATTCCTCAATTTGAGAAAGAATATTGTCTTGACCTTATAGAAGCATAAACTATTAAGTTCAAATAATCAAAGTTCATTTGTTATTATGACACATCCCTCATATCATATAATAAATCTTACAACAAAAATACCAAAAAATCCAAAATTACAGTTAGTCACTGTAACTAAAATAATAATTACACGTTAAACATTAAATTGTTAATATTATGTCTATATCCTAATAAGATATCTATAGCAATAATTAAGTTAAAAGAACGCAACCGAATACACACACACACATATTTATATAAACTAATTGATAGAAGATCCAAAATTTATTTTTATTTTGATAAGACTTTTTTTTTATAAATAAGAATTAGTCAATTGATACTATAATAGTCATGAAAAATATAAACGCTGATAAGCCTTTACATGATTGGTGATATTAACTTGTAAATTATTGTATAAGAAATGATAATACAGCAAGAAAATAAAAATATAATTAAAAATGAGGTTATAAATGACAACCAATAATCTGGAGGTTTTCTTGGTCTGTATGCATACTTGAACAATGGAGGAGTACTTGAACCAAGGAATTGAATCTTGAAATGTGGATTGAGAACTTCATTTTGCATACAGTTAGTAATGCAAGTGCACTTTTTTAAAGCAATTAATCATATACTAAACTGAAATGTATGAGAGAAGTATCATATTCCATACTTAGGAATTATACAAGAGATTATAATCTAAAATTAAGATGATGCAGTAAAAGAAAACTTAGCCTTGACGAGCTTATTCATCCTTAAATTCGTCATACTGTATATTCTACTTTTCTTTCATCACGTTCTCACCAAAATTATTGTTTCATGTATAGTATTTCACTGTATGATTTTATTTTTATTTTTATACATATATGTCCCATATTATGACGGAATTGTACTAAGATTTATTTCTTTTGACAGCAACGTGCAAACTTATGAGCAATGTAACTTGCTCAATTCCCGACTTTACTTGTGTTTCATCTGCAAAGGTTGTATTTCAGATACCATTTGGACGTGTTTAAATTGTATATCTTACTTTCTTATTATTTTAGAAAGATGCTTTGGACAAGAATGGTAGGGTGAGTGAAAGATCAGCTGTGCTGGAGGGTAAATAAGTTACTCAGAATGATCATTTTAGATACAGTAGATCTATAATACAAATAGGTGGAAAGAGTGAAGAGAAGGTTAGAAATAAAATTAATGTGGGGTGGTGGTTGAAATGGAGGAGTGCTTTAAGGGTTCTTTGTGATAAAAAGTTCCTCTAAAATTTTAAGAGTAAGTTCTATGATACAGCTTCAGCCAACTATGCCACATGACACCAAATGTTGATCTCCAAAGTGACTAATGTTGCAAGATGGGGTAGACGGGTAGTGGAAATGAGAATGCTTAGGTGGTTCTGTACTTTCTAATAGTTTTTCCTTTTTAATTAGTCAAATTATGGATTCCTTTTCCATTGTAGCTGGGGATCGTATGGAAGGCCTTGAAATTTGTTTTGATCGTGTTTTCCTTGATTGATTTTCGCAATGATAGGAGTCATGCATTGGGATAGAGGCATAGAGCTACAAATTTAAGAGGGCACATTGATTTTGTTAAGGATTCCATTTTCTTTGATGTTGGTCTCAATTTCTTATGGCCACTCATGGTCTTTATGGAAATCTTGGATGCTTTAAATTTGATGTGTTGATTGTATATATATTCTTTTCCATTTTCCCTTTTTATATGGTGTTTCTCTTTATTTGCATCAAAGAAGAATTATTTTCTCTTTTATCATTTAGTTTGTGTATGTATATTCATTGTTTTTCGCATCTAATCCTGGGTTCTCTTTTGTTGTGCAGCTTGTGAAACTACTGGAACAGCAGGAGGCCAATCATATTGAGTTCTGTAGAATAAAAAGTGTACTTGATGATATACTGCACATGTATAAGAACCCTGAGCTCAATGAAATTCTGAAGTTACTTATGGATCCCACGTGGGTGGCAACTGGGTTGAAAATTGATTTTGGGACTTTTGTAAGTGGGAGCATAATGTTATTTCTTTCTATATTTGCTTTTTTCCAAGTTATTCTCTTGAGGTGACAGAAGCATAAAATAAGTTATTACTGTAGTAAGTGGACATTTGGGATACACGAAAATAACTAGTCTTGATGTGGAACTGAAAATGCTAGACTTAGAAATCCTGTCATGGCTGATCCAAACCCTTTTCATTCTATTTCATATTTTATTACTACATGTAATGAGTGCAATAGGAAGTTTTATATTGTAAAATAAAAAAAATAAACATTGTGTATATTAAAGTTAATGAGGGGGCTAATTGCAATTGCACCTCACCATTCTCATTGCAAAGGAGAGCTCTTAGTGCATGCCATTCATTTTGTAGAAGTTACAATTAGCTAGCTTTTGGCTAATTCCAAAAATGAGTGTCCGCTTTCCTTTTTGGCTAGTTAGTTATCCATGAATTACATGGATTATCCCTTGGATAGATTAGTTAGAATTCATTAAGTTTGTTACAACAATAGCATTTGAGGACACTCATTTTATGTAATTAATTTATGCAAGAAGGAAAGTGGACACTCATTTTGGGATAGAGGGAGTGTTATTTATCAATAGTTTCCATTAGGTCATTAACTAATAGGTTGTAAATTACTACACTTTAGCTATAGCACAATAAATAGGTTGTGTTTTACACAATTGCTACTCCCTCCTTGTCTCTTTTTCTTTTTCGATGTGTGAGTAATAAACTTTTCTTACAGGCTACACCACTTTCACAGTTATTTTTTTTGCTGAAGAAGTGGTTAATTTCTTAATTTCCTTAATCCAAGTGAATTATGTGTAATTGATGAATTAGACTCATAAACATAGGGACTTTAGGTTGGAATCTTTGAATGGGTGGAAATCCATTGGAAAAATGGCCCAGTAACTAAATTTGAGCTAAAGATTGGTATGTTGAATACTTGAATTGGGAGTAAAATTATATTCTCTTGGTTCATGTAATCCCACTTTGGTAAAAACCTTGAGTTCGAAAATGGGTATAGAAAGCCTCACACTAGTGGTTTGTAACAAGGCATTGTAGTGGAGAACAATCTAAACCCCACAACATGTAGCTCAAATTGGTTGATAAAACCTTTTCCTTATAGTCCTTTCTTATAACCTGTGCTATGCACGGAGTTTTTGACTAGTGACATGAAATTTAAATGAGTTTGCCACATTCCGATTTATTTAAATTATTATCATGCCATATTCAGATGTGTAGGCGTTTAATTGTAACTGCCTTTATATCCTCCAGGTAAATGAATGTGAACAGGCTTCACTTAGAATCAGTGAAGTGATCTGTTTAGATGATGAAAGCGATAAACAGATACGTTCCTATTCTAATATTCCTGATGACTTTTTTGTGGACATGGAGTCTTCATGGAAAGGTCGCGTCAAGAGGATCCATATAGAGGAAGCATTTATAGAAGTTGACAGAGCAGCTGAGGCTTTATCTTTAGCAGTAAGTTTTATGGATGGAATTTTTGCTGTTTTTATCAGACATGCCCATGCACTAAGTGTGGTTGATGGTGTCTCATTCAATATGTTATTAGTCTGATGCTACATCATTTTATCATTAGCAATAAGTTATTTTTTCTTCGACGAAATTGTCAGTATGGTCCCCTGGACAGTCAATTTACATCCTACATGATAGTGTAGTACTGAAGGATCATGTATTCCTGTCCTCTTTCAGCACATTCTTCCCCATCATTTGTCAGATTTGAACCAAATAGGCATGCTCTATTGATCCTTTGGGAAGATAAAAAAAAAACATAATTAATGTGGCTTTCATTTTAAAGATTCCTGATGTTAGTGAGATGGATATGGTTAGTAACTCGGTCATTCTCACTGAACAAGTACTGCTCATCTATGTGGTGTTGATAAAATCAAGGAAAATCATGATTGATCGTGATCATTGTAAATAATGTACCATTCAAACTACTTAATGTGGTATGCTGATCTCAATTGGCATTTTATTTTTGTTGGCAAACTTTATTGACGACAAAAACACAAATAAATCACATTAATGACCAAATATACTCTAAACATCTTCCAGATTTTTTGTTGTAAAGTTGTTTAATGATAGATTGGCTTTTTTTTTTTCATATCCATTATATTTCTTTGTTAGATTTATAAGCATTGAACATTCATGTAGGTTACTGAAGATTTCTTCCCTATACTTTCAAGAATAAGGAGTACCACTGCCCCACTTGGAGGTCCGAAGGGGGAAATATTATATGCTCGAGACCATGAGTCTGTTTGGTTTAAGGGAAGACGGTTTGCTCCAGCCATATGGGCTGGTACTCCTGGCGAAGTGCAAATTAAACAGCTTAAACCAGCTTTAGATTCAAAAGGTAAAAAGGTTGGTGAGGAATGGTTTACCACCATGAAGTTGGAGGAGGCTTTGTCAAGGTGTGTTCACTTGAATAAAGCAATGGGAAAGTTAGTTTTGTAGCTCTATCACCATTAGTACTTGATTTGTGTTGAGCATTACAATTAGATATTGCATTTCTGTTACAGGTACCATGAAGCTGGAGCTAAGGCAAAATCAAGAGTTCTGGAATTGTTGAGGGAACTTTCTGCTGAGTTGCAAACCAAGATGAATATCCTGGTCTTCTCTTCTATGCTGCTTGTTGTAGCCAAGGCATTATTCTGTCATGTGAGGTTAGATTTACAACTGGTTAGAACCTTTAATGTTTATGTATGTGTGGAGAGAGAGAGAGAGAGAGAGAGAGAGAGGAATACTGGAAGAGTAACATCTTATGCTTAAAGTTGAGATCAACGCTACCAATAATTTATGAACTCCGCAATGCCGTTATCTTTATTTTAGGCGAGGACCTCTTGGTAGATTATAATAATATACAAAATCACTTTCTTAGAGATAACGTAGCTTGAATTTTTCTTGTTTCTCTGCTATCTACAAGCCAAAAGTTTACTTTTTCGCTCATATATATTTTAGGGAGAGAATAAACTTTTTGATCTGGGAATGCTTTGCAAAGAAAGGAAAGAGGTATATGCCGTTTTTTATTTGGAAATCGCTTGACAATATAATCTACTAGAAGGTACTAACTTGAAATGCACGTGGAGACATCCTGAATCCATATAATGTGAGGACAATGCCAATCTTGACTTTTTTTTTTTTGTAGGAAGCTAGCGTTATCTATTTACAATCTAACACAATACCTTATCAATCACACCTGAGTATATAGAATATTTAGTCTTTGATAATAGTACAATTGATTTATGGTTCCCAATTGGATGTTGATAAGTTCATCTTCTTTGCTGACAGTGAAACTCGGAAGAAAAGTATGTTTGTAATAATTTGTTTGAGCTGACAATTTTCATAGGTTTTAATTTTTATACTTTTGTTGAATGCATTATCTAGGATTTTACGGCTATAGCTCTTGAAAGGATTTGGCCTAGTGGCTCAACCCAAAACTTTTTTGACCTATTTACTTTTTATATAAATAAAAAAATATGTAGTATACCGTGATAAATTTCCACCATATTTTATTCTATCCTTCCATCCTAAAATAAGTGTATTGTTTCTTTTATAGGAAGTTAGTTATACATGAATGATTAATAATGTCCCTATAATTAGTTAGTTAGTATCTGTTGAGTTTCTTATAACACATGTCCATGAGGACGAATGAGTAAATATAACACTGACTAACTTCTTAATTTTTCTCAAAACCGAAATGACAATTATTTTGGGACGGAGAGAGTATTTATTATCTCCATATTTGCAATTACATCTCAAGACATGTCCTCCTCTTGAAATCTTTAAGGCTTGACATGTTTGAATTTGTATATTTACTCTTCTTTTCCATTGAATATTTTTGCTTTCATTGACATTTTTCAGTGAAGGGAGAAGAAGAAAGTGGGTTTTCCCAACTCTTGCTGGGTCTGTTATGTCTAAGGTAGTATTAATAAGTCAATTGTGACCAGTTTCTTGTGGATGAACTATATATGATATTTTTGTATGGTAGAGTTTTTTTTATGGAATAAAGTGACTAGTGCTTGATTTCTGTCTGTATTGTTAATTGTTATTATGTCTTAATGATTAATGAGCTTATAAAAGTTGAAGTGTCTCATGCACCGTTTGTATTGACTTTAGATTTTACATGTACTATATATCCTATACATCTGAGATCATCCCTACTATTATCTTTGAAGTTTGAAGTATCTTACTCTATCAGCCATTAGTTCAGTCTATTTTCAAAATGGTTAAACTGGAGCAGAGAAAATTACCAATTATCAGCATCATAAACACCTTAGATCAGAATGTTCTTGGTGGCCTAGTGCACATCAAAATGTTGCTTTAGTTAATGATTAAATGGCTGTCATAGACATTATTTTAATATATTTTTTTATAAGTTTTTTTCTCTGAAAATTTCAACTCTTACAGTGAAATTTCCTCATAATGTGTACTGAAGGATTTTATTATTTGAATTAATTTCGCCTACTGAAATATATTCCATGTCTAGCAAGGAAGAAGGTTTTTGAAGTAGGACTTTTTCTGATATTATGGAGTCTAGCTTTCCTTAGCCGAGTCAGAGATGCACCTCAGGCTTTAAGCTTTACACTGGATATGGGCTTGTTTGCTCACTTGATAGATTGTTAGCATGAGTTACTTTTATCAATACTAATGCATTTTTCATCATTAAGCAACGATTCTTGGCTGCAGGACGCAAAATCATTAGATGGAGCTAGTGGGATGAAGATAGTCAGCTTATCACCATATTGGTTTGATGCAGCACAGGGCAGTGCTGTGCATAATACAGTTGATATGCAGGAATTGTTTCTTTTAACTGGACCAAATGGAGGTGGTAAATCAAGTTTGCTTCGATCAATTTGTGCAGCTGCACTACTTGGAATATGTGGATTTATGGTACCTGCAGAGTCAGCCTTGATTCCTCAGTTTGATGCTATTATGCTGCATATGAAATCTTATGATAGTCCTGCTGATGCAAAAAGTTCATTTCAGGTACACTAATTCTTCATCTAGGTCATTTTCAGGGTGAACTTTGCATATGCCATCATGTCCCCCATTTAGTTTCAGCCAAGGCTTTCTGGTTTAGAACTCCATTTTTTTAAAAAAAAACATTAAAAAGCTATCTCTAAACAGTGTTATGTAGCTTGTGCTCAATAGATGGATATCCTGTTGCAGTACATTCCGTGTACAGCAATTGTATCACCCATTCATTAAACAAGCTTCAACATTTTTTGGAGTAAAATCTATTGAAATACATAATAGAATTATGGGTTCTGTTGAATTACACCCTTATATTTTGTCATCAGTTGATTTTAAGGTCATTTTTATAGCAACATTAGTCAGTTGAATGTTTGTTTTGGCATTGATATTTCAGGTTGAAATGACTGAAATTCGGTCTATTATTAAAGGAACTACATCAAGAAGCCTTGTGCTTGTAGATGAAATTTGTCGTGGAACAGAAACAGCTAAGGGAACTTGTATTGCTGGTAGCATTATTGAAACTCTTGATAACGTTGGTTGTCTAGGTATCATATCCACTCACTTGCATGGGATTTTTTCACTGCCACTTAACACCAAGAACACTGTATACAAGGCAATGGGAACAGAATATGTAGACGGCCAACCAAAACCCACTTGGAAGTTGCGAGATGGAATCTGTAGAGAGAGTCTTGCATTTGAAACCGCTAGGAATGAAGGAGTTCCTGAAGCCGTGATTAAGAGAGCTGAAGACTTGTATCTATTAGCTTATGCAAGAGAAAATCATTCTGGACAAAATATCACAAATGCAAGTGTCAATGGTGGCAATGAAGCTCAGATTCAAATGAGCACGAACAGAGGTGGATTGGGATTTGATAAGGAAGAGCCTTCAAACCGAATGGAAGGGTTGCAACAAAATGTTGAGAGAGCTATTACCTTGATATGTCAGATGAAGCTGGTTGAGCTCTGCAACCAGAATAACATATCAGGACATGCAGAATTGCGCTGTGTTTCTGTTGCAGCTAGGGAGCAACCACCTCCATCAACAATTGGTGCGTCTTGTGTTTATGTGATGTTTATCGCTGATGAGAAAATATATGTCGGACAGGTACTTCACCTTCTATGTATTACACTACTTCATACTTGATATGCTGTCTCCAATATTTACTTTGTGGAAAGATGCTGAAAGTATTTCCAGCAAGATGGTGTGGAATTTGTCTTTCCATCTTATATTTTTGCATGTAAATATTTGTTTGTAAATAGTTCATGTGTTGAAATATTCTCTTGCAGACGGATGACCTTGCGGGGAGAATTCGTACGCATCGTTCGAGGAAAGGAATGCAGAGTGCTTCGTTTGTTTACTTTACAGTCCCGGGTAAGAGCATAGCTTGTGAACTGGAAACTCTGCTAATAAACCAGCTTTCTGACCAGGGATTCCGACTTACCAATGTGGCTGACGGTATGCATAGGAATTTCGGCACGAGCAATCTTCCCAGAGAAAATGTGTCTGTTAAGTAGTGAATTTGTAGATACTCTGTGGAGATGATAAGGTTATTATTGGAGTGGCCGTGGAAGCAGCAGTTTTGTTTTTGATATTAGCTGCTCCACTTTGTAATATTTTGTGTTTTGCCACCATTCAGCTGTTACTGCTAGGTTGTTGCTGTATATCCGAACTCTGATTGTTTTCTAGAAAATTTAGAATTAGCTGTGGCACGCATTTACTTTGCAAGATCTTATTAAAATGTACTCAAGAGTTCATGATTATTCTGATTGGTGACTAGTAGCAAGTGGAAACATTGGTGATCAATTGCTCTATTTAGTTCTGCAACTAATAATTTTCTGATGAATTGGAGTGGTGAACTCATGGGACTAACAAAATTCATCTGTATTGAAATAGTTTGTAACCTATTCTTTGCATTGCATGTACTGTTGATTTAAAGAAGCGTTTAGATTAGAATCAGGCAGAAGCGAGATGGAAATTCATTGTCCTTTCTATTTTTAAGTAATGTTGTTTTGTTAAATTATATGATATGAAAATGAAAAACTTCAATTGACTAGATTTTTAGAAAATATTTATATGATATGGAAAAAAAAAGGTGCTCAGATTTTATAAAAAATAATAAAAAACATTCCAATAGAACAAATATGAATGTATAATTATTTTTCTCAATTTTTTCATTTTTTTTTTTTTGCATTTAATGATGTATTTTTAACAATTTATTTTATACTTGTGTTCCTCTAAAAAAAATTAATAAATTGATCTTGGTGTATTTTTAATTGATGTATTTTTAACAATTTATAAAGCCTGCACAACAATAGCATATAGTTAGCGAGAGACTTTGGTGTCTTCTTAGGGATGCACATGGGGTGTGAGTTTAACATTCTACTTAAGAGATTTGAACAACGGTTCGGTAAGGAGAATTTTAGAGAGAATTCTAAATAGAGAACGTAGAGAGAAACTCTCAATGTAATAAATGAAAGTTTTCTCCTCTTACCAAAAAGCGTTATTATATTTACAATTCAAGTTGATGACGTGACAATGTGTGAGTTTTCTCCTCCCTACTTTTGTTCAGTCTTTTTCTAATCCTAGGACCATGATCAAAAGCCCATTTTCCCCCACCTATTTTCTTCTCCCTCAATCTCCTTGCTACATACAGTCTCAAATGTTCCATTAACCCAATTATACACTTATACCTAGCTTCAATAATTGTTGCATTGAAGATCTCACACATATTGTTGTCAACATTTTCACACTTAACATTTGTCCCAAATAAAGACCTAGCCCAATGTTTGGGATCTAAAACAAGCAGGTCC